>CAUYQU010000374.1:0-15902 GCA_963574635.1 Cheracebus regulus
AAAAAAAAAAAAAAAAAAAAAAAAGTTGAAATAAAAAAAAATCCACATCAAATACGATGCTCACCTTCTCTCCCTCAGACTGCGAGCTGCTCAAGGGCAGGGACGGCAGCTTTAAGACCCTGGGTGAATACCAGGAAGCAACACTGCTTTCAAGGTGAATGAGGCCTAAGGTAAGGAGGTTTGGGTTTCCTGCCTCCCAGTGTCAGTGGTACTGAGGGAAAGACCTCAGGGCAGGGTTGGGTGGGGGTGGGTGAGGCCTGGTCAGAGGGGCTGGGACCTGGTGGCCAAGGAGAAAGGGAGGCAGAGAATGGGGAGCAGCCCAGTTAAACACGGAGAAAGGCCAAGCCCCTTCTAACAGAAAAGGAAAAGGAAATCAGAATGAAAATTGATGAGGCGGAGAGAAAAGGAGACTCATTTCATCAGCAGGTTTGCCAGACGAAGCTCCAGATAAATCACGCCGAGGAAGGAGTCTCCCGGGTGCTGCCCGATCCCTCTGTCAGCTGTCTCAGGCAGCCGGGAGATAAATGGCTGCAGCTGAGGCCCAGCGGTGGGGTTTGTCTTTCCTCCCCACTAACTGCAAGACAATGGCCTGGCCCTCCTGGCCACCTCCTCCAGTGTCCCGGCCATTCCCTCCCCACCCCACAGGCCTCTCCCTGAGCGTCCCTCTGCATTCCCCCTGCCAGGGCGGGCCAGTGGACAGTGTGTCTCAGAGGCTGCTTCCCACCTCCCACTCCACACCCACCTCCAAAGCCAGGTGGAGGAACAGGGCTGCTAGCCGTGGCATGGGACAGGGCTGGCTGTACCCCTGGCCTTGGGACAAACTTTGGATGGTGTCTTCTTCCTGCCCTAGGCCTTGGGTTTCTCCTCTGCCAAATGAGGGGGCTGGGCTAGAGCAGTGGTTGTCATACTGTAGTCCCTGGACCTGTAGTATCCGCATCACCTGGAAACTTGCTAGAAATTCCGGTCCTGTGGCCCACCCCAGACCTACAGAATCAGAAACCCTGAGGGTGAGCCCTAGTCAGCTGTGTTTGAACAAGCCCTGCAGGCGGTTCTGATGCATGCGTAAGTTTGAGGATTGCTGGCTAGCTCATCTCTAACCTCTTCTCTCCAGCTGAGATCAGAATTCTACCCACCAAGAACAGTGACACCTAGAATGCTCAATCTAATATGTATACACACACACACATATATGTATGTATATGATATATATATATATGTATGTATATATGATGATCTGCTTATACCCCGACACATTAGGTTAGGTATTCAAGACCACCCTCACTTCCTCTGTCCTGGCCACAAGGGAACTCTGCATCCAGTGAGCATGAAATACAGCCCTGACCTTATCCCAGGCACTGTATGTATGTGAAGTTATGGGGAGGGCAGGTGGGGATTAACAGGTTAAAAAGAAAACTAAACCAGTCTACTAGAGGATGATAAAAGTTGTCACAGAGTGAGGGTGGCAGGGCACAGCTAGGGGAGAGAGCACAATTCTACCTCGTATAGGAAGTTAGACAAACATTCAGGGGAATTTTCTAAAAATCACTGTACACTGAAAATGGCTGAATTTGATGGTATGCAAATTATACTTCAATAAAGCCATTGAAGAATTCACATGGGAGTGTTGCCGGAATCCGTAGACCAGTAGATGCACAGATAGGAGACACTAGGAGGAAATGTCCCGAGATTAAAACATATGAAGTGAGTCCCAAGTAGTGAGCGGCTCCCCTTGGGTCCTAAGAGTGTGAGTGATGTGATGAAGACGTAGGAGCAGCAAGCCAGAGGCGGAACAGTCTGGACACAATACTCAGGCAGAGGCCAGCCAAAGGAAGCATATAAGGCAGTAGCCAGCTGGGCGCAGTGGCTCACACGTATAATCTCAGTGCTTTGGGAGGCCAAGGGAGGCTCATTAGAGCCCAGGGGTTTGAGACCAGCCTGGCCTACACAGTGAAACCCTGTCTTTACCAAAACCAAAACCAAAACAAAACGTTTCTGGGTGTGGTGGCTCATACCTATAGTTCTAGCTACTTCGGAGGCTGAGATGGGAGAATCACTTGAGGCCAGGAGTTCAAGGCTGCAGTGAGCTATGACTGCACAACAGTACTACAGCCTGGGCAACAGAGCAGGACCCTGTCTCTAACAATAAAAATAAACCCAAACCCAAACAAACAAAAGGGAATAACTACAACAGCCATCAATAATAATAATCTGTTCAGACCAAACGCACCTTGCAATTAAAATTCTTCCATATTGGCTGGGTGTGGTGGCTCACACCTGTAATCCCTGCACTTTGGGAGGTCAAAGTGGGTGGATAACTTGAGGTCAGGAGTTCGAGACCAGCCTGGCAACAAGGTGAAACCCTGATTCTATTAAAAATACAAAAATTAGCTGGTCGTGGTGGCATGCACTTACAATGTCAGCTTCTTGGGAGGCTGAGGCAGGAGAACTGCTTGAACCTGGGAGGTGGAGGTTGCAGTTAGCCGAGATCATGGCACTACACTCCAGCCTGGGTGACAGAGTGAGACTCTCTCAAACAAAAAAATTTTTTCCATATCCACAATCCTATGTTGCTATGGTCTGTATCCCGCAAAATTAATGTGTTGGAAACTTATTCCCCAAAGCAACAGGGTTGGGAGGTGGGGCCTTTTGGGAGGTGTTTAGGTCATAAAGGAATAAATTACTGTTATAAAATATGAAAGGGCTTGTCAGCGGGAATTTGTTTTTTTTTTTTTTTTTTGCCTGTCTACCTTTTGCCACATGAGGACGCAACATTTTGAGGCACCATCTTGAAAGCAGAGAGCAGCCTTCACCAGATGCTGGCACCTTGTCTTGGACTTCCCAGCCTCCAGAACCGTAAGAAATAAATTTCTGTTCTTTATAAATTACCCATTCTGGGGTATTCTGTTACAGCAGCACAAATGGACTATGATGTATGTGATTCTTACAGTAGCCCTCTGAAGTCATAGGGGCCATTATCCTCATTTTAGTGGAAAGGAGGTAAGTGACTTGTTCAAGATCACACCTAAACAAATAAGGAGGCTGAGGCTAGAAGATACAGTATGTTTCCAAGTCCAGTCTTTGTTTTTTCCAGTGAGAGAGCAATGATAATAGTGGTAGCCATTGACTGAACACTGATTACGAGCCAGGCCTTGGGCTCGGTGACTGACCAGACTGATTGTGTTGAATGCTCACAATAACACCATAATGTGGGAATTACTAGCCCCACTTCCCAGACGTAAGAGGTAAGGTACCCTGCCCAGAACATTCAGCTGGTAAAGCCAGGACTCAAACTTGCTCCTGGCTGGCCCTAACACCTGTGCTCTAAACCGCGACCCCACATCACCCTCCTACAGCCCCCTCTTCCAGCCCCCTCCTCCAGCCCCCTCCTCCAGCTCCCCCTGCCCCAGCTCTCCTCCTAATTCCTCAAGGCTGGAATAGAATGAGATTTCCAGTTGACTTCTTATTCAAGCTCCACTGGGCATGGGCCAACCCAAGGGAAAGAAACTGGCCCCTGGCCTAAGCTCAGCAGCCCTTCTTCAAGAGAAGGCCCTTTCCAATCTGGCAGAGGCTTCCTCTCCTCCACACCCATCCACGCCTTCCAAGCCCAGTGCACCCACTGCAGGTCCAGTGGCTCCCAGGGCCCCCAAGACTGTGGAAGGAAATGCTTCCATTCTGCGATCAATAACAGGCATAATTCAGTGACTGCAGCAAGTACAAAAGAGTGTAGGTTAAATCAATATTTAGAAGGTTTGAAATTAAACTAATTAAGAGCAAGCGTTAATGATTTTTACTGTCTGGGAATAAAAAAGACAAAAAGCCCACCTATATTTCATGATTTTACTTTATTAGCTTGTAATAATTTGGGAAGAGCAGTAAATGAAAAGGGCTCTCAGCCAGCCCTACATCCTGCATTGCAGGGGAGGGGAGCACCTGGTCCTTGGGAATAGAAGACACAGAGGAGAGAATGAATGGGATGGAGCCCAGTATGCAAACAGCATGTTGTAAAAGGCCCTTGGCTTGGAGGTCAGGGACTGTTATGGGTTGAATTGTGTTCCTCAAAAAGATATATTGAAGTCCTAAGCCCCAGTACCTGTAAACGTGACGTTATTTGGAAATAGGGGCTTTGCAGATGTAATCACCTGGCGATGAGGCTATTATAGAAGTCCCTAATTCAATATGACTGGTAGCCTTACAAGAAAAAAAAAGCCATGTGAAGACAGAGACACACAGGAAGGTGCCATGTGCCATGGGGACAGACTGAAGTGCTGTAGCTGTGAGTCAAGGAACACCACCAACTGATGGCCACCACCACAAAGCAGGAAGAGGCAAGGAAGAATCCCTCTCTGCAAGTTTCAGAGCCAGGATGGCCCTGCCGACAACTTGATTTTGAACTTCCAGCCTCCAAATCTGTGAGACAATACATTTATGTTGTTTTAGGCCATTCAGTAACAGAGGCATCCTGAGTTCTAGTTCCCATTTTGCTACTTACTAACTGTGTAAGCTTGGGCAAGATGCTTCATCTCCATGAGCCTCAGTTTTCTCCACTGAAAAATGGGAATAAGGCTAGTGCCATCTCTTTTTTAGAGATGTACAGATCAAATGAAAAGATGACGTGACATATGCATGGTGAGCTGAGAAGTGCTATACAGATGTGACCTAGGTTCACTGCATAGTGGAAAAAATCTGGGAAGGGATTCAGGAGCCATGGATCAGATGGGCAGGAGGTTGCCTGCTGACTCACGGGACCATTCTAAAGATCTGATCAGATCACAGGTGTGAGTTCACTCTGCTTCCTTAGAGATATTTGCATAAAATATGTTTTTATTGTTCTTAACAATGATCTTATTTGCTGACCACTTAACCCTAGTTTTCTCATCTGTAAAATAAAAGCGTTGGACAATATTATTTTAAAGGTATTTTCCAGCATTATTCCCTGGGCTTACATATATTTACATATAAGTAAATATTAATATATAAATATTTTAAATGTAATGTGTCTTGGCAGCCCCAACCTTGTTCTCATCCTTAACCCTCTCAGCCCAGTACAATTCAGAAAGGGTGTCATCCCAGCCCTTGGAGAGAGGTCAGGACTACTCTGGGGCTTTGCTCACCTCTGCCCCCTGCTGCATGGATTAAGGGAGGGGGAACCACAGCAGTTTTCCAGTCCTCCCTTGAGTGTACCAGGCACGAAGGGAACAGGAAACCGTGCAGGAAGCAAATAAAATCACTATCGATTACGAGATGGCTGGCATCCCAAGCCCGGCTGGCTCCCAGAACAGTTCATCTTAAATAAATGTTCCTAATGACCCACTCGTACTTAACACCGGAGCTGTCTTAAAGTGTAGTAGAAAGGGGCCGCTGAGCAAGGAGCTGCTGCTGCTCTGCTGAGCCTCTTCCTTGGCTCCAGGGGTAGAAGGTTCTCAGGTGGCCTCAGAATTTTGGAAGGAGGTGCACCTTGCAGCAGTGAGAATCCCAGATGGAAGGACCAACCTTCCTGCCATGTAATGACCAACATTCTTCCCAGACGGGAATCACTGCAGGGAATGAGCATCTGTTGGCACATCGCCCTCACAGGGACAGGCAACAGCAGCAGCATCACCAAGATGACCATCTCATTATCACAATGCCATCATGAGATTCACCTCCACCATCACTATGGTCAGTCCACCTGCAGCCTGCCTTCTCTGTTAATGTCAGCAGCCCCATCTTTGCCTTATGAATCCCTTGCTTGCTGCCATGATCACACTCATTTAACACCTTCCACGAGCACCATCATCTCCTCCATCCACTGTCACAATCCTGGTCATCATAGCTACCCTGATCACCATCAGAACATGCATATGGTGCATGCTCATTGCTGTGATGTGTACAGAACCTGAAACAGACACAGCTTCTGTCATTGGGAAATACACATTGGAAAATGAGACCCCCAATAATGCTAACATGAGAATAAGTGGATTCACGTGCACACAGAGGGGTACACTAAAAGAAGGATGATCATGGACATACAAATGACGATCATTTGCTTCCTGTTATCTCTGTTTTCAACTCTGGCTGTGCCATAGAATTACATGGGGATCTTTTAAAATATACTAATGCTGGCCAGGCACAGTGGCTCATGCCTGTAATCCCAGCACTTTGGAAGGACACAGTGAAAGGATTGCTTGAGCCCAGGAGTTTGAGACCAGCCTGGGCAACATAGTGATCTAGAGGACGTAGGGGCATCCGCACAGAGCAGAGCTGGCCAATTGGTCTTGCTATGGGCAGTCAGCTACAGGGTGCATGCCTGTAGTCCTAGCTACTCAGGAGCTGACAGGAGGATCCCTTGAGCCCATGAGGTCAAGGCTGAAGTAAGCCATGATTGCACAACTGCACGTCAGCCTGGGAGACAGAGGGAGACTCTGTCCTTTAGAAAAAATAAAATAAAATATATTGATGCCTACCTCCCACTCTAAACCAATTAAACCAATCTCTGAGGTGTTGGATCCGCACATGATATTAAAAAAAACTTTCTAGAATTTCTTTGTAAATTTTATATCAAAAGAAAAACATTATAAGCAAAAATTAAACCCCATAGTTGTTGATACTGAAATATTTAGGGAAAAGTGTATGGATGGCTGTAATTTACTTTGAAATGCATCAAAAGTAAGACGGATTGATAGAGGAGTGGATAGATGGAGAGAGCCGGGTAAGGCAAGTTTAATAAAAGGTTAATGGCAGAGTCTAGGTGGTAGGTAGATGGTTGCTCACTGTAAAATTCCCTCGACTTTGCTGTATGTTGGAATTTTTCATAATAAAATATTGGGGGGAAAATCCCCAACTGGTTTGAATGTGAAGCCAGGACTGAGAACCATTACTTCTGAAGAAAAAAATCCATAAAGTGAATGAGCTTCTCCTTCCTCTACCGTCCACATGTGAAAGAACATCCCTACCTTCTCATCAAACCAATCAGATCTAGCCTAGGGCTTCCCAGCCCTTCTCTTCAGGGCACACAGACGAGTATATTTGTACAGTGCACCAGGGAAGAGGGTGATGGCTGTTGGCAGCCAGAAGGAGCGGCTTGGGGAGACACTTGGTTGCCCCAGGCCCTACAGGGCTGCCGTGAGTGCCAAGGGCTGTGGCTGGAGCCCACTGTCCACAGCCAGATCAGCTGACCAGCTCTGCTCTATGCGGATGCCTCTGAGTCTCCCAGCTCTAAACCACAGCTCAGCATCCTTAGCAAGGATTCAATCCTTTCCCAGACCAGACCAGACCAGACCAGACCGGACCAGAGTCTGCCTATTGCAGCATGTGACGTGTGTGTGTGTGTGTGTGTGTGTGTGTGTGTGTGTGTGTGTGTGTGTGTGTGTGTGTGTGTGTGTGTGTCTGGGGGCAGTCGGTGAGCGGGTGGTAGAGAGGACTCTGCGGGAAGGCCCTGACCCCTGGGCCTCATCTGTATGCTCCTCCACACCCTGCTCACCCTGTGGGGGAGTGCCATGGCAACACCGTGCTCTTTAAACACAGGAGTTTGTGCTGCCATTGCAAAACAGCATTAGGCAATTTAATTAAGGAGCTGGCAGCAGACAAACTTTGTGAGTTAAAGGCATTTTATTAAATCCCATTGTATTATGCAGCTCAGTTCCCCCAGGAGCTGCGGAGCTGGGGGAGGACAGAGGAGAATGTGCTAGGGTTTTCTTTTCCTTTCCTTGCTTTTCTTCTGGTTTCCCTCCTGCTTCGTGAAAGCATTCACTGAGCATAGGGGGGACCCCAACAGTGATTGCCAGCTTACCCCTGTAAACTGCCCCCACAGCATCAGGCCTTGGCATGAGGCCTGCAGGCAGAGGCCCGGGGAACACAATCACCAGCACTGATCTCACCCATTACTGTTGGCATAGCCAGAGCGCAGTCGTGGTGATCTCCGTGATCTTGGGGCCAGGCCTCCCACCTGCTTCAGTATTCACAACAGGGCTCAGCTCTGCGCTTTCGTGCACCATTTCATTGAATCCCCCGCACCCTTGGAGTCAGACTACTGGCACCCCTATTTTACAGAGAAGGAAACTGAGGCCTGCAGAGGTGAAGTAATTTGCCCAAGGTCTTCTAAGTAGTACAAAGCAAGGAAGCAATCCCAGACTTGCCAAGAGGCCATGCAGAGATTTTTAGGACTCCATGATGCCTAATCTGTGCTACATGAAGCAGAGCTTCAGGGCTTCAGGGCTTTCAGTGGAATCCCAGACCAAAGAAGCTGACTATCTGCCTGTCTAGTGGGACGCCACCCCCCAGGCTCCTGCTCCCAGGCTGGGGAAGGGTTTTTGGGGGCTCTGTGAGCCTGCCGAATGACCCTGCCCTGACACGGCTATCCCCTGGCAGAGCAGCCTCAGCTCCTGCCTTTAGAAGTCCTTCCCCTGTTAGCATGTGGTGGCATGGTCCCCTGGGTAGCTCTGGAGAGGCCCATAGGCCTCCAGGAGACTCCTGGGCCATAGAGCCTTCTCAACCTCCCTAGCTGATAAGTCTGGCTTGATGGGGAGAACCTGGGCTTAGGAACCTGGGCTTGATGGGGAGAACCTGGGCTTAGGAGCCAGAACCTGGCATTCCAGTGCCAGGTCCCCACTGAGCAAGGGGTGAAATACCTTTTACTCTACAAAGATTCACTGAGCCCAACCCTATGCACAGGATCACAGAGATGAATAAGACAAGGTGCCTGCCCTCCAGATCTGTACAGAGAAACATCCTCCTGAGCTCAGTTTCCTGAATTCTAAAATAGGGGTAATGGCCAGGCATGGTGGCTTATGCCTGTAATCCCAGCACTTTGGGAGGCCGAGTTGGGAGGATCATTTAAGGCCAGGAGTTCAAGACCAGCCTGGGCAACATAGTGAGACCCCATCTCTATAAGATTTTTTTTTAAAGTTAGCCTGCCATGGTGGTGCATACCTGTAGTCCTAGCGACTTAAGAGGCTAAGGCAGGAGGATTCCTTGAGCCCAGGAGGTGAGGCTGTGGTGAGCTGTGATTGCACTATTGCACTCCAAGTTTGGGTGACAGAAGGCACTGTCTCTAAGGTAAGTAAATAAATAAATAAAATTTAGGTAATGACATATGCCTTGTGTAGCTAAAATAGATGCAATAAAATTAGCTAATTTCATTAAGGGCTGACTCTCAGGCACTTGCCAGTCACTATCTCTTTTAATCCTCATAAAACTCTATTATATTATTATCCCCATTGTACAGATGAGAAAACTGAGGTTAAAAAAAGTTAAGCCTCCTGCCCAAGATCATATGGCTAGTAAGAAGCAAGAATCTATGTTCTTAACAAATCACATTATGATTTTATACACATACATACACATATGTATATATTATATAATCCTATATGTTCACAATAGCTTTGAAATATAATTCATATACCATAAATTCACAAGCAGATCATATTTGAAAAGTAAATTAAATAGCTGGATTTGCCATGATCTTAGTCTGTTTGGACTACTGTAACAAACTATTATAAACTATGTAGTTTATAAACAACAGAAATTTATTGTTCATAGTTCTGGAGGCTGGGAAGCCCAAGATCGAGTAGCTGCAGATTCGCTGTCTGGTGAAGGCCCGCTTCCCGGTTTATAGATGGGGGCCATCTTCTCACTGTGCCCTCACACAGCAGAAAAGGAGAGGGAGCTCTCTGGAGTCTCTTACAGGGACACTAATCCCACTCGGGTGGGCTCCACCCTCATGATCGCACCTCCCAAGGGCCCTGCCTTGTAACACCATAACACTGGGGATTAAGATTCAACATAGAAACTTTGGGGAGACACAAACATTCAGACCATAGCACCACCAAACATAAGAATGTGTTATTATCAGAGAGAGAAACAGGTTTCCGAATGTGGGACTTCGCCCCCTCCTGGAAGGGCATTCATGGGCTGTAGCAAATGCAGCCTGTGGAACAGGCTGTGCAGCTCCTCCCCAGGAGACGGTGAGGCCTGGTTCCTCTCTCCCTGCCCCACCTCTTTTCTGACTCTCCTGTCTCTTCTCTACCCCTTCCCTTTCCTTGCTTTCCATCCGTCACCACCTTTTCTCACCCCATGAAGCCTGAGGTTTCCACGGGGTTCTGGGGTCTCCTCTACCCATCTCCACTCCCTTGCCCCACCTGGCAGAGACTGAGCAACAGTGGCAGCCACCAGGTGACACCTAAATCAGAAGCCCCCAGATGGATGGTCATGTGTGTGGGGCAGGCTAGGGAGGACAGAGCTGGTTGCAGGGGAAGCCAAAAGGCTAACAGCGACCACGCAGTTCCACACCATGACCACCCAAGTCCCCCAGGAAAACAGCGGCATTTGAGGGCTTGGCATTAAGAGAGTTAATCTGGATCGAAATCCAGGAGTTCTAATAACAGCTGTAGCACTTACCAGGGTTAAAAAAGCCACTCTGACAAATAGAGCCAGGGAAGGCCATGAAGAGAGGGTTCTCATGCTTGGATGCCTGATAACAAAAACTAACAAAAAGATTGCACAAACCACAGTCTTGCACAAAGGCCATCGAAACCTTACACAAAAAATGTTTCTGCAAGGACATCTGTCCACAGCTGCGACTATCCAACCTCAGACAGGTGTCACCCTTGTTATTGATCTCTGTAGCCAAGGATAATTATTTCAAAACAATTATGTACTCCTCCTCATCTTTTCTTTTAAAAATCTTTGTCTTCTTTTACCTTGCTGAAAACACGCACAGTTTACCATGGCATGCAAATTCCCATTACAATGCTCTATTCCCAAAGAAACATCTTTTTCTTTTGGAGAGCCTCTCTGTTTATTATTTAGGTTGACACCAACTGTAGGACAATCTCATTGACCCTAGTTTCTTCTCATCTATAAAACAGGGATAAAAATATCTACCTTGAATTTTAATAGGCACCATTTATTGAATGTTAACTATGTGTTGGACCCCTCACAAGGCTTTAAAAAGATTTTAATCCACACAACAACCCTATGAGAGTAGTAGTATATTTATTGATGGTGAAACAGAGACTTGAAGTTAAGCAACCGACCCACGGTCATACAGCTATACATGTATTAACAGAAGTCACAATGTAAATTCAGTGCTGTGTGATGCCCAAGCTCTCACTTTTCACCCCACACCAACTACCTAGCTGTGAGACAGCCTATGGGATGATGTACGTGGAAGTGTTTGTAAGTGGAAAGCTCCAGAACGAAAGCAGGGGTCTTCCCCTACCCCTTCACATGGTTCTACTATAGCTCAGTTGGTTTTTGCCCAGTGAAATAGGAACAAGGGCCAAATCCCTTCTCTAATGCTGCAGGAGCTATGCATGCTCCTCCCTGCAGCTGGGGCTGCAGGTGTGTAAGAGTGTGGGTGTTGTGTATCCGTGCGCGTGGGTGCACGTGTGTGTTAGGGGAGGTGGCAGGCGGAGGGGTGTGTGGCGGCCCCGGAAAAGCAGCTTGGAGGGGAGCAGATTTGGAGGCTGTACTAGCCAGTGCTCTTGCTCTCCTGGGCACAAGGCCCGGATGGTGCCAGCTCATTTTCACAGTCATTTTCCCAGGGAATTAACAGGGGGAACATTCTCTCCTGTAATAATGATAATAATAATAATAATTAACATGGCTGTAACTTACATTTCTCTAGCACCTCTCTCCCCAGACCTCAAAACTTTGGGCAAACGGTGAACCTGCTGGCTCTATAGTCACACTCCTGGGACTGGAAAACCGTAGGTATTGCCAGATTTTTTGTCTTCTCCAGCTGGGAGACAGGTGCAGGTGTAAGTGGGACTGACCTGTGCCAGGAGCTGTCCTTTGAGTGCCACTGGCAGAGGGGGGAAACGACCTTAGGCACCCTGCCTCCCAGCTCTGCACTCCCATCAGCCCTCACATTCGGGCTCATCCTGTGCCCAGGAGTAGCAGGGTAGGCAAGAGAGGGAGGGAGGTGCCAGCTCTCTTTGCCAAACTTCCAAACAGTTCCCGTCCATCCTCTATGCCCCACCACACAGCTGGCTCTGCCTCCGAAAGGACTGCCCTGGCCGCTGCAGCCAGCAGGGATCATGTCCGGCAGGGCTCGTCCCTACAGGGGACAGCTGATGGCTTTCTCTGGACCCAGCCAGGAGCCATTACCCACAAAATGTCTAGTTTAAACAAGTGATTAGGCAGCTCTATTAAGAGCACACGCGCTTCCTGTGAGGGAGAAACAGAAACTTGCAGAGGTAGCTAGGGATTAGAGGGAGGAGGACCTCAGGGCCTTGCAGCAACGGACACTTCTAAGAAGCATTTTCCAGCCCATCTCCTGTAAGGTGCAGGACCTAAGCATTTCACAAGCCAGCACCCTGAGGGGCTTAGAGCCTGACAGACTGATTTTCAGACACAGAGCCCACTCCTGATTGTCGGGGCAGCCCACCTGCACCATGATGGACATGAAGAACCCTGAGCAATTTAAACAGACAGATAACCCAAAGCTCTCACTGTGGCCAGTGCTTCAACGTGCCCACACAGGATGTTGCCAACACACTCTTCTAAAACAATTACTGCATTTGAGTTACATTTCCTTTGTTTTCTCCAGGAGTTTAAGAATAGGGAAGGGGTCAGAAAAGGAGACATCGTCAGAAACTATGTATTTTATAAATGTATCCCCCCAGCATTTCCAGAGAGAAAGCCTCCTCATTTAAAGTCCTCAGTTTGTAGAGAGTCTGGGAACTATCTGAAATTGCATGCAAACGGATTTGTGTGTGAATGTGTGTGCATAGGTGCATTTTTCCGGCGAGAAGGTCCAAAGCTTTTCTTGGCTTCTGAGCGGGGTCTGTGACCTCCCGAAATGTTAAGTGCTGCTCTGGTTCCTTGCTTGGTTCTGAAGATGGTGGCTTGGCTCCTTTCCATGAAGATGACTCCATATTTTGGAATTCAGGGGTGGATTTTGAGGCCTGGATTCCACCCATTTGAAGAAGGGGCGAGGATGAGGTTAGGGTGCAGCTGAGGCAGAATCATGACAGGGAGAATGTGCCAGGCAGAGCCGTGGCCGCGTCTAACCCAGAGGCGGTGATGGAGCGCCTTCCTCATCACCTCATTTTTCCCATTGTGACAGCTCCATATCTACTGTTCCCTGTCACCCTGGTGACAGCCTTCTAATGATGAACGCAGCAACGATGTCATATAAATTCTTCCAGAAACCCAGGGGCTAGAGGAAGATCAGGTTCAGGAAGCTGGGAACCAAATGCTGTGCACCACAGAGTGGAAAGAACAAAGCCTTTAGAATGTGAAAGACCTGAGTTCAAATCCTGCCCTGGCCTCTTCCCACCAGTGTGACCTTGAACAGATTACTCAACCTCTCTGAATGTCAGCTTCTACATTGTAAAATAATAACATATCACAGAGTTATCGTAAGGATTACATGTGATAATGCTGGCGGAGAATCTGGCATAGTGTCTAGCATACAGCAGGCACTCAATACATGGGTTCCCTTTCCCAGCAGGCATGAGTGGGGACGTGCACACCTCCATCCATCTACTGCACCACTGCAATATCAGAGTTCCCAGGGGGAACAGCTGCTTGGTAAAATGGGAATGGTGGTCAGAAGCCACATTCCCCCTACACTTGACCACATTCTACCAAATCCTCATACCTGCCCCTTCTCCTCCCTGAAGCTATCCTTACAGGGCTCTTCCCTGACATTCCCCAGTTGCCATTTGGGCTTTCCATCTGTACCTGCGGCCTCCCTCCATCTCTCCTCTCCTGATGATAGGGGAGGTCTCTTTCTCTCCTTTCTCAACGGTAGACCCCTTGGCTGGCCTGGCAGCTCCCCCGACAGCCCCATCCCTGTCCACCTCTTCAGATCCTCTCCTCCTCTTCTTTTTCCCCTACCCTGGGCAGGAGCTGGCTGTTCTTTTTTGTGATTTCAGGTCTTTGAACCTGTTATTCTGGAATGTCCTCCCATTCTCTGCTTAGGGAGCTCATAATTATCCTCCAAGTGCCAGCTCAATTGTCCTCTCTTTTGTGACACCTTAGTTCCCTCCTCTTGCTCTCACAACACCGACCCTAGTTTAGCATGAGCCATGGTGAGTCCATCTGCCTCTCCAGACTGAGCTTCTCAGGAGCAGGGGCCGGCTGGGCTCCCTCATCCCTAGCACCCCCTCACCTGGCATAGGGTCTGCACATGATCAGTGCTCAATAAATGTGGCTTGGGGTAAACGAACAAACAACATGCTTCCCAGGGCTGGCAGTAGGACCCCCTTAATAGAAGCTTCCTGTAAAGGTGGCAGTCCCTTCCCAAGGGTGGCTAGCTTGGGTCCTGCTGGAGCAGGCCTAACTGTGTGTAGACTAGGTATGTGGAAGGTTGATGGTTAGAGGACTGATATGCTCATCCCATCTGGATTCTGCACCTGTCTACTCCAAGCCACAGGGCAGGGTAGAGGGCTTTTGCCAACCATCCAGTTACTTTCTCCACCTTACACCTGTGCAGAGAGGGAGAGGGTGAGGATGGAGTGGGGATGAAGAAGGGAATTCATAGCCATGAGCATTGACAGTGTTATAGGTCCAACTCTTGTGTGACTGGAATATCTAAATCATACAGAGGGAAACTGAGGTGGTTTATTTGCCCAGAG
This sequence comes from Cheracebus regulus, assembly GCA_963574635.1. Taxonomy (NCBI): domain Eukaryota; kingdom Metazoa; phylum Chordata; class Mammalia; order Primates; family Pitheciidae; genus Cheracebus; species Cheracebus regulus. The sequence continues at coordinate 14,565 of CAUYQU010000374.1, forward strand.
TCATACAAGAAGTTGCACTGAGCTAAAATTGGAGCCAGGTTGGTCTGGCCCTAGAGTGACAGTTTTTTCTTTATAAGATGCTGCCTTTTGCAGAAAGCACCCCAAGGAAACAGGTACAGGGAAAGGCTCACGCTAAAACGTGTGTGTGTTGACATCTCTCCTTAAAGAATGGGTGGAGAATGGGCTGGGTCAGTTGCTAAGGTGGCACTGGGCACCCTTTCCTCCATGGTGTCTGGACGTGGGTCAAAGAATGATTTCACAGCAGGGTTTAGGTTGACAAAGCACTTTTTCACATGTGTGATTGCACATGGAATCATCATGGCAACTCTCTGAGGCAGGTATTACCATCTCCACATACTGATGAGGAAAATTCAGAATGGCTATTAGTCCATTTTCACCTTGCTATGAAGAAATACCCAAGACTGGGTAATTTATAAAGAAAAGAGGTTTAATTGATTCATAGTTCTGCATGGCTGGGGGCCTCAGGAAACTTACAATCATGGTGGAAGGAAAAGGAAAAACAGGAACCTTCCTCATGGGGCAGCTGGATGGAGTGAGTGCAAGCAGGGGAAACGCCAGGTGCTTATAAAACTATCAGATCTCGTGAGACTTATCATCATCATGAGAACAGGATGGGAGAAACCATACCCATGATTCAATTACCTCCACCTGGTTCCACCTTTGCGTAACACGTGGGGATTATGGAGATTACAATTCGAGGTGAAATTTGGGTGGGGAGAGAGAGTCAAACCACATCACTATGTTAGCACAGTAATTTCTTTCTCGGACTCAGTAACAATCCAGGGCCTTTAGAGACCTGTCATCCCACGATGCTTGGCTATTTGCACTACCTGGCCAAAGTCTCAACCCCAAAAGAGTGGGAGGAGGACTGGAGGAAAAAGTGGTAGGAGGGGAGGAAGACCTCCATGGTGAGAACAGGTGGGGAGGGGGTACTTCAGACTCAGGTGAAATGGGGGAAGGGGCGGAGACCAGGTTGCCTGGACTGAACCAGCCCATCTCATTAGGGACCTCACTGCTTGTAATTTAGATCAGAAATATATGACCTGAAAAAACTTGAGATTTGTTTCCACGCTTTCTTTTTTATTTTTCTTTTTTTATTTTTAGAAAAAGAGAGAAACAGAGAAAGAAACAGCAAAAGAAAGAAGAAAAAAAAGAAGGAAAGAGAGAAAGAAAGAGGAAGAGAAAGAGGGAGAGAGAATGAGATTCTTGTTTTATTGCCCAGGCTAGAATGCAGTTTAAAAATGGGTATTAAAAACCTCTTTTATGCCAATAATTGTGCTTAACAATGGAGACAGGAAGGAATAGGGGATGAAAATA
>CAUYQU010000375.1:0-10579 GCA_963574635.1 Cheracebus regulus
TAGGCAAAAAGAATAAACCTACACAGACGGAGACTCCATCACCTGTAAATGCACTACCTGAATCACATACTTCCCCTCCATAAGAACAAGAGGACCACCCTGCTGTTCCAGAGGGCTGTTTTACCACTTTAGGCTGGAAGTGACAAATATCATCACCATTTCAGTCCACTGGCCAGGAAGAGCTACATGTTCTTAGGCAACCACAAGGGCCCTGTGAAATATGGGGGGGATATACGGATCTTCAGAGAGCATTAAGTTGAATGTCTCTGCCATATCTGACTAAATACAACTTTCCATGCCTGCACTTGCATAGCTAAGCATGAGGCACAGCAGCGTGACTGAGAGGTGACATGCATGAGCATCAAGGCCCATCCATGGCCACTGAGTGAGATAAATTTTAAAATAATAATAATAATAATAATAATAAACCCCATCCTTTGAGGAAGGCAGGAGAGAAAGGACAGACCTGAAAACCAGAGGGAACTGCTGGGTAGTCTCCTAAACCCAGTCTCTTCCCACGTATCTTGTTACATGAGATTTTTTAAATTTAAGTTTAAATTTTAAAACCTTGCCTCTTTAGCCAATGCAATTCAGTTCTATTTTTAAATATAGATGCATTCCTATCATAAATAACAAAATTACTATTTAACCATTTTTGAAGTATGCAATTCAGTGGCACAAAGTACAGCCACACTGTTGTACAACAATCAGCACCATCTATCTCCATAACTTTTTCATATTTCCAAATGGAAACTCTAAGTATGCATATACCACGTGTTCTTTACTCATTCATCTGTCAATGAATATATGGGGCCAAATGCATTCTTAATCTATATACATGACTCTTTGCTGGTGATTGAGAATGGCTCAGAAAACTTTACACTAAAATATTATGACTTCTAGCTACTTTCTCCAATTCAAACATGCAACTCTGTGTTGATTCCAACAATTTTTGATAAGCTCATGTACATATATTTATCAGATGCCATTAGCAGCAATACACGAAAAAGGTCATTTGATCTGAGAATATTTATTTTAACTGACCTTTTGGCGGCGGGGGGAAACCCAAGATATATTTAATTGCTTCCAACTACAGAATTTCTTTTTAGGTAATTTGAATAAAAAAAGAATAATTTGATTAAGTACTTTAAATTGTCTAAAAAATGGAGTCCTGCATATTTATCATTCTTTAGAATGACTGCTTTCCTCAATCATGTGACACCACTTCAGTGAAGCCACCTTTAAATCATCTGTTTGTGGATTTCTCTCAATCCAGAAAAGGCTGGCAAAACCCCAAGGAAACTAGAAGAGTTAACTAATAATGTATCTTTATTTTCCTGTCACCTAAATCTTTCCAACAATGCCATTATTTCTCTAGTGAATACATTAGCTTACATTACAAAAAGCTTATGTATCTTTAAGAGAAATCTGAGATTTCTGGGTCAAGCAGCAGGTTCTTTTTTAAGAGGACTACCTTGTACATTTTATTTACTCCATTCATTCTCACTTTCTCTCCTACTTCCCTCCCTCTCTGAGCACCACCCTGTCTCTCTCTCTTACATACACATCCCTACCTTAAGGCCTACATAGCATAAGGCTTAATAGTATCTATTCTGCAGTCAGACTCATATTTGAATCCAGTGGGGTGACTTTGGGAGTCTTTATTTAGGACTCAGTTTCTCTAGCTGTAAAATGGGGAATGGGATACCAATTACCTCACAGGGTTGTTTTGAGAACAAAATGAGAAAATTCACATAAAGCATTTAGCATGGAGTTGGGCACAGAGTAAACACGTAATAAATACTACAATGAGGATAACAGCCATCTTAAGAAAAGTTTTCTATTACTTTCATGCCTCTCATCCTACTCTCTGTATGTTCCTTCTATTAAAACAAAGTGATTCTCAGCTAGCATGACAATCATCACTGAGGTAGCCTAAAATAGAATTGAAAAGTTTATCCTTTGCCTTGTAATTAATTCTAAATGAAAGCTACTGCTTCAAATCAAGCTGAGTTTTCACATAGGGTAAAAATGACCACCTGAGTAAACCTTCCATTATCAAAACAAAACACATAGTATGATAAAAATTTATCTTAGTCTGGTAGGAAACATTTTAACTGTGGTTATCTAGAAAATGTGGATTATGCTTGATTTTTCTTATTTACTCCTTTTATTTTCCCCAGTATTTATAATAAATACCTATTTTTCCTCCAACAGGTTTATTGCCCGACTTAAGATTACACTCCTGCTTTTCATAATATTTTTCTTTTAAGGCAAGTTAGTAAATGGCAAAGTAAAGTTTCCTATAATGGGATTTGGCCCCATTCACTTCACTTTCCTGTATCTTGAGTACACGAGTTGATCAGAGTGAACATGAACAGATGCTATGGGTGTTTTATGTCACCTGACCTTCATCAAACATAATTTTTTTAACTTCAGCCCTAGTGATAGACGTATCCTTCAAAACAAGATAACTAAGTGTAATCTGACAGCCCAACAAAATCATATTTTCAAATTATGTTTTAGTTCCAAAAGGTAAAAGTAACAAAAAACTAAAAAGCTTTTGCAACAAGAATAGAGAAACATCAAAATTTACCAACTCTTGGCTAACATATAAGATAAATCTTCATTGCATTTCTAGATTATTTTCAATCTTTTTTGTCTTTATTATATCTTCACTGTGTTTCTAGGTTATTTTCAATCATTTTTGTCTTTATCTCATGTACTAGCAGCAGCAGTGTTGAGATGAGCTACATTATTGCAGAATGAAAATTAAAAGACCTTTATGTGTCCAGGTATTAACACAGTGTTCTAATGGTTGAGGACGATAATATAATTGCTCCACAGTATCTCAAAATAAGATTAGGATTTTAAAATAGAACTCATAATCTCACAGATCTTTTTTATCTCTGCAGAATTTTTGTCTTCTAAACCACTCTCACCTCAATTCTAATACAAAGCGCCCCAGAGGGGAAAAAGTGAAGTTGCATTCACAGGAGAGACACAACCCACATTCCTAGGCAGCCTCCTACAAAAGCACAGGCTCAACAATAACAAAAGCTCACATTCAGTACCCCTGGAATACTACACATCTCCAAGGATTACTGACGATTTTGAAGTATTTATGTCATCTTATAAATGCTGCCATTCACTCTCTCTGTGGCTAGTGGGCATCTGAAAAATCTTTCAACACATCCCCTGTTAGAAGTCCACAGGGAATAAGTAATAAGAAAGTGCCTTTCCAAATTTAAAAGGAAACATTTGGTACTTCAGTTTCCAGTATTGCAACATCTCTTTTTCAACAAAGGAATTTATTACACAGTACATCACCTTTTCCCTGTCAAAGGATTTACTGCCAATTTTGGAGTTAGATTACTCCTGGTTTTCAAGCCTGTCTTGTGAAATTAAAGAGAGAGCTACCTTAAAAGTGATAGGTCACACATGATTTTAGTCTTCACAGTGTCCGTGTAGTTATCAAACCTGGAATGTATTATATACAAGGGAAAAACATAAGGAGCTTCATAATGAGATGGAGTAAGTGGTGAAGATGTCTAATCCAGTCACGTCTTAACGTTATAGCTCAACAACACACATTTAATGTTTCCCAAATATTGTTTTCTGTAATCCATAACTTGTCTCATACTTTGGATATTTATTGTAATCTATCAAAGACAACTCAGGCTTTTCCATTTTTTCTGTGACAAATAATAACCAAAAGAAAAACCAATTTTATAATCATATCCTAGAGCTATCATCTCTTACAAAGTAGGATGTGATTGATATGTGCATTACTGTTTCATAATTATTTTTAATATAGAGAAATATAACAGTTGTGATTAAACACAGATATCTAGAACACGGTGCTAGACATAGAGTACATATACTAACAGCTTTAGATATATTAGCTTTTATCACGATTGCCAATTTTATTGAGAGGACATAACCAAATCACACACCCACACAAAATCCCAACTGTCTAAGTAGCTCCACAAATGGGAAACGTTCCAGTTTTACGGATCCAAATACTTTCATAGATTAAAATCTTCTTGAAAAAAAACTAAAACATATCAAAGCAAACAAACAAAAAAAAAACTTCAACAAATATGAGTAGGGAACACCCTTCATCCAATCTACAGGTCAGAGGAAATCTGAAGTTCTCAAAACTTCAGCAATTCTTTCTATTCCTTGCTCCTCTGAGTGTCTCTGTGAGGGAGCTGCCAAAGGAGACTGACATTTGGGTCAATGGATTGGGAGAGGAAGACCCACCCTCAATGGGGGCAGGCACCATCCAACTGGCTGCCAGCAAAGCAAAAACAAAGGAGGTGGAAGAAGGTGGAATAACTTCACTTCCTGGGTCTTCTGGCTTTTCCCTTTCCCATACTTGATGCTTCCTCCTGCTCCTCCTGCCCTTGGACATCAGACTCTAGGTTCTTCAGCCTTTGGATCCTTGGACTTAACACCAGTGGTTTGCTGTGGGCTCTTAGGCCTTTGGCCACAGACTGAAGGCTGCACTGTCAGCTTCCCTCGTTTTGAGGCTTTCGGACTCACACTAAGCCACTACTGGATTCTTTCTTCCCCAGCTTGCAGGTGGCCTATCGTAGGACTTCACCTTGTAATCATGTAAGCCAGGTCTCCCTAATAAACTCCCTTTCATATATACAAATATCCTATAAGTTCTGTCCCTCTGGAGAACCCTGACTAATACACACCTCAGTGTAGAAATTTACCCAATATTCATTTTGAGTGTGAATACAGATGACAAAGCAGAACTTTGCTTTCTGGTCTAAATTATTTAAATTTAGTTATCTAAATTACAGCACTCTAATTAGAGCATCAGGGACAAATGAACCCAGGGAAAGGGGAAAAAAAATCAGAGGCAACCACCACCAGTAAAAGTGGTATTCTTATCTATGGTGGTACCCCTAAGATTGTATCATTATATTGCATTTATCTGGGATACAGAGTATATGTATAAGCATTAGATTTATCCACACCTGAGAACTTCATTAGGAAAGTAGCCATAAAAGAAGCAACACTGTTTGTAATGCTCAGTTCACACTCTTGTCAATCGTCTATCTGGATTCCTATTCCATCAGAGAGAGAGAGATCACATATGAGGAGAACCAGCTCTCACTGTAGAACCTGAAATGAGTCACTTATGACATCCATGCTTCAGTTTCCTCACTTGAAAAACTAAACGGCTTTATATTCCTTACAAAACAAAATATTTACACCTGAATGTACTTTTAGAACTTTAATAACTTACTGGTTAAAATTTAGTTAAGAGGCTTGCAATAGGCAGATGACTTATGGAAAAATCTCTTTTTTAAAGCTGTTCATTAATGAAAAAATATAATTAAATTCAACTATAGAAAACTTAACTTTTTAGTGAGAAAGGGTCATTGGCTCACTGATTTCTTATTAAATAATCAACTACTGTATATCTGAGGCTTTACAATGAACTTCCAAGGAAAGTACTATTATCTCCCTACTTGACAAATAAGAAAAGTGATTTGAAAGAACTAAGATTCTAAGATCCAAGTATTGTGACTCCTAGTGACATGCTTATTCTCTACCAGTCAGTCACTCTAGAAACCAGGCTAATATCATCACATGAATAAAGGAGACACAAACAAAGAAAACCCAAAGCCCCAAAAATCTGAGACCATGGACAAGATCATAGTAATAATTATCTGCAAATAAGTAGCACAGTAGGTTCTGATACTAACACTTAGGACTGTAGACAGCCCACAATTTTAACCAGAAAGTCCTATAAATAGTAAGTCACCAAACACATCCCAAAGAAATAAAATTAAAGATGTTATTTTGCCTCTAAGCCATGGTATGCATAATGTGCATTTCATGAGCCAAAAAAAAAAAAAAAAGCCAGATGCAGTTATAAACATCTACAAATACGTAGATGTCATGTAAAATAACTATTTCACTATATGTATTGATTATATATGTGGTATAAAGCCCACAAACAGAAAGAACATAAGCAAGTAGTTATACTACACCATAAATCTAACCTATAACTACTAAGCCAGGCATATAGATTAAATGTTTAATAATTTTCTTAATGGCTTAAAATTTAGAAGTGATTTATGGGGGTGATTTCGATCTCTTTAAAAGCTGAAAAGAAAGGCTGAGCTGATGTTATTTCTCAATAAATTCTCTGTACAAAGGAGAGGCAATATAAACCATTTCTTCAGTTTTAAAGCTGTGCCCAAAGTTTAAAAACAACATTCAGTATTTAGAGGCCAAATAAAGTACCGTGGAAAGAAGTCTTAAATCTGCTCACCAGTCACTGCTTATCCCTTTCTCTATTCAGTACAGTATCAAGGGAAGTTTTGAGGGTAGGGAAAGACACAACTGTTCTAAAAGAGGAAGGAGAAAATGGTAATCATATTTTATTCTCTACATCTGGGTAGAACTTAAGGAATATCAATACAGAAATTGTCCAAAAACTATCCTACCATCAACTAGAAAAATTACCAGATAAAAGAAGCAGACAAAAGAAGAAAGGGGCAAAATACAGGAAGGCCACCTCAAATGAGTTATGTAACAAAAGACAAATAGACAATATAAAATTTGAGACTCTTCAAAGTTTTCATTTGACACTTACTGAGAAATAATACCAGGAAAAGAAGGAAATATACCAACTTGTATTAATTGTTAAGTTTATTTATTTAATTTATTTTAGCCAGCAAGTTAATTTACAAGCTTATTCAAAAGTACCTAAGATTGTGCTTCCTAATCTCTCCCAGGTTATGAGAAAAAGACATATCTTTGACTAAAATTTTTCATACAGTCTCAGGTAATTCACAGAATGCTCCACAAAAACCCATGTGTAGATTCCATAGGCTCTACAAATCCCAAATTAAGAAACCACACAGCTATAATTTTATTTAAAAACTCCTAAGTATACAGTTTTGAACCGGTAGGCTAAGGTTACCATTTGATTTTGATTTTTTTTTTCTTGAGATGGAGTCTTGCTCTATCGCCCAGGCTGGAGTGCACTGGTGCGATCTCAGCTCACTGCAACCTCTGCCTCCCAGGTTCAAGCCATTCTCCTGCCTCAACCTCCTGAGTAGCTGGGATACAGGCACCTGTCACTATGCCTGGTTAATTTTTGTATTTTAATTAGAGATGGGGTTTCACCATGTTGGCCAGGGTGGTCTCAAACTCCTGGCCTCATGATCCGCCCTCTTCAGCCTCCCAAAGTGCTGGGATTACAGGAGTGAGCCACCATGCCTGGCCTGATTTTGATTTTTAATACTGCTGCTGAAATAATGAACTCCATGTGACAAAGGCAACAGTGACACTATCAAAGCCTAGAAGCTAACATGGAAATTGCAGTGAACATTTGGAAACTAGATTATTATGTTAAAATCACATTTCCTATTTTTAAAAAAAGGAGGAGGAGGATCATTGGGGAAATGACTGGTTCTGGGTCCCTGGGTCTGGTGAAAGATGTATCGAAGAGGAGTCTGAGGCATCTGGTTCTACCTAAAAATAAGGAAATTACCAAAGATAGTCAAGTCAAAGATCACAGAAACCAACATAAAGGGGCTTCATTGCCAAAAGATAGACAATTTTACCAGCTAAACGAATGGTTCTAAATCATCTAATATGTCTCACAAGCCTCCAAAATAGATCCCTGAAATTTCCACTTCTAGTTAGGATGGAGAAACTTGCAAGAGTCCATCACTCCAACCGTAATAACAAAAGCAAGCCACAGTCTTTCTCAAAGTCAGAAAGATGAAAACGCACAAATATCTCAATGAACATGATTCCCAAAAGAGATAAGCCTTTCTTAAGAGAAAACAGAGCCATAGTCTCTTTGATTCCTAAGGAAGCAGTGGAAAAAGAATAAATGCTGTAGATGAGGATAAAAAAAACTAGTTAAACTTTAATAAACTTTAAATGACCATATGTGTGCTAACATGATTAATTAGAATCAAAAGAAACCCCATTCACTAGACATGGCTGAATCCATTCAACAGCTCTTTCCTACAGGTCTTCACTAATAGCTCCAAAAACGTGGGGTAGAGCAGGAGAGCTGAAAGATATCCACACTTTGAGGTACACAAGTCCTTTGGCAAGTGAAAAGCAGCAGCATTCTGAAGTGTGGGGACAAAACAGGACAGCTGAAGGAGAAGAGCCAACCTGGATGCACAAAGCCATCACCTACTGCAAGGCAGCAGCTACCAAATAATGGGAAAAGTAAAAAAGAACTGGATAAATCCCTCAGAAGCACATTGGATCTTACCTAAGTGCACTGTAACTGTCCTCCAAAGTGTGAGAGCAGAGTGGTAAGACAAAGGAAGATCTCATAGATGGGTGAAAGTAAAAATCACTCCAGTGACCCAATAATCTGAAAGCTAGGCTGTAAAAGACCGAGAGCAAGAGAAAGAGAAGTGTCTCGTGATTCCTAAAGCTGACAATCGGTCTATAAATAGATAAAGAGATATCTGGAGTTTTGCTTGTGCTGGGATCCCAGTCCTTGCTCAATGATAACACCTGACATTCCCATTAAATTATCTTATGTCGGCTGGGCATGGTGGCTCACACCTGTAATCCCAGCATTTTGGGAGGGCGAGGCAGGCAGATCACAAGGCCAGGAGTTTGAAACCAGCCTGGCCAACATGGTGAAACTCTGTCCCTACTAAAAATACAAAAAATTACCCAGGCATGGTGGCACATGCCTATACTACCAGCTACTTGGGAGGCTGAGGCAGGAGAATTGCTTGAACTCAGCAGGCGGAGGTTGCAGTGAGCCAAGATCACGCCACTGCACTCCCGCCTGGACAACAGAGCAAGACTTCATCTCAAGAAAGAAAAAAAAAATCTTAAGCCAGCATATGAAAACAAAAAAAGAGCCCAGGAGAGATCCAAGATGGCCATGTAGCAGCAGCTCAGGATTGTAGCTCCCAGTGAAAGCGCAGAGACTGAGTGGATGCCATAATTGCAGACGAATTTTTGATGCCCACAAACTGGGAGATTCTCGGCAAAGGAGCCACATGGGTTGCCAGCGTGACTCTTTTGGCCAGCGCGGCGCTTCTTGGTGCGGAGTATACGGGACTGGGTGCCTAACTTTTAGTCGGGCTCTGCTGGTCCCATTCCCCACAAGGAGAACACCAATTGGAAGTGCTGAGGGCTGAGAGCAACCACAGCTGAACCCGGGAAGGCCCAGCTCTGTGGGGAAGGGGTGCCCCCCGAAGGAAAACTAAGAAACAGAAAAAACTTCATCACCAACAAGCTGGACGTCCACTCAGAGACCCAATCTGAAAGTCGGCAATTACAAAGAAAACAGGTGGATAAATCCACAAAAATGGGAAGAAACCAGTGCAAAAAGGCTGAGAACACCCGAAATCAGAATGCCTCTCCTCCTACAGGGGATCGCAGCTCCTCATTAGCAAGAGAACAAGGCTTGATGGAGGATGAGTGTGATGAACTCACAGAATCAGGCTTCAGAAGGTGGATAATAAGAAACTTCTGTGAGCTAAAAGAATATGTTCTAACCCAATGCAAAGAAACTAAGAACACTGAAAAAAGATTTCATGAAATGCTAACGAGAATGGACAACTTAGAGAGGAATATAAGTGAATTGATGGAGCTGAAAAACACAACACGTGAACTTCACGAAGCATGCACAAGTTTCAGCAGCCAAACTGAGCAAGCAGAAGAAAGGACATCAGAGGTCGAAGATCAACTCAATGAAATAAAATGAGAAGGCAAGATTAGAGAAAAAATGGTAAAAAGGAATGAACAAAGTCTCCAAGAAATAGAGGACTATGTGAAAAGACCTAATCTACGTTTGATAGGTGTACCTGAATGTGATGAAGAGAATGAATCCAAGCTGGAAAATACTCTTCAGGATATTATCCAGGAAAACTTCCCCAACCTAGCAAGTCAGGCCAATACTCAAGTCCAGGAAATACAGAGAATACCACAAAGATATTCCTCAAGAAGACCAACCCCAATGCACATAATCGTCAGATTCACCAGGGTTGAAATGTAGGAGAAAATGCTAAGGGCAGCCAGAGAGAAAGGTCAGGTTACCCACAAAGGGAAGCCCATCAGACTCACAGCAGATCTCTCAGCAGAAACCCTACAAGCCAGAAGAGAGTGGGGGCCAACATTCAATATCCTTAAAGAAAAGAACTTTCAATCCAGAATTTCATATCCAGCCAAACTAAGCTTCATAAGTAAAGGAAAAATAAAATTTTTTGCGAACAAGCAAGTACTTAGAGATTTCATCACCACCAGGCATATGTTCTACACATAGAAAGGAACAACCAGTATCAGCCTTTCCACAAACATACCAAAAGGTAAAGAGCATCACCCTAATGAAGAATCTACATCAACTAATGGGCAAAACAGCCAGCTAGCATTAAATGGCAGTATCAAACTCACATACATCAATATTAATCTTAATTTAAATGGACTAAATGCCCCAATCAAAAGACACAGACAGGCAAATTGGATAAAAAGCTAAAACCCATCAGTATGCTGTATCTAGACCCATCTCACATGCAAGGATACACAAAGACTCAAAACAGAGGGATGGAGGAAG
>CAUYQU010000377.1:0-16276 GCA_963574635.1 Cheracebus regulus
CAGAAAAGAAAATGGACAGGAGACGGAAGGCTGCTGGCCAGACTGGGAGAGGCAGGCAAGTAAAGTGAACAGAGGTTTACAGTGATTTGATTCACCAGAAGCAAGAAGGAGCCTAAATGGACACAAGTGAAAATGAGTGAATATTTCATCAAGAAGCCTCATGGAACTCTGGGATGCAGGCTGGAAACAAGTAATACTACATATATAATTCTTTGGACTGAGGAAAAAATAGCAATTCTAACACCTTTACCTTAGAGTGAATTTTGTTTTCTCATTTCCTAATACCTTAGAGTAAGTCTGAGAATTTCTTCCCAAGCATAGGATAAGACAGACAGACAAAACTAGTTTTATAAGATTTTTAAAAATCTTTGAGATTCCACAGAAAGAAAGAACATTCAAAATCAAGGAAACTCTGAAGCCATAATTTTAACCATTAAAATGAACTGGGAGAATTCCACAGCCCCACCATCTACATTTTACATGGTTAAAATTATTTTACCATTGGTTTACATTCATTAGAAAAAAATCATGCACACACAAATGATCCTCAGTTTCAATATTGTATAAATACATACTTTAATTCCAACAATATATATTTATCCCCATTAAAAAATGAGAAAAAATAAATATTGGAAATTGAGTAGTTAATATATAAATTATAAAACAGAATCCATACAATAGATCAAAGCTCAGACTTTTCACTTTGACCACTATACCTCCCCGCCGTATCTCTACTTTTTGTCCTGGTAAAAACAGTCCTTAGCCAAGCACATCACATGCTTACAACCTTTTTTAGATGACAGAAAAAAGTCCTACCTCCTCATATGCGTCTATATCAATATACACATCAGTGTCAGGAAGCTGTCCAAGGACTTTGTAGCTCGGACTGAAGATAGAGAGTATTAAATACCACTGTGTGTGGTGCAGCGTGTGATTTCAACAGAAGGTTATGTATGTTTATGTCACATTGGGGTTTGCTAGTGCATTCAGGAATACTTGATCCTCATATGGTACCTTTACAGAAGGGCTCTACACATATCGCATTCCCAGTGCCATTCCAAGCACAACACACACACACCACATGCCACACACACACACCACATGATATGCACACACCATGTACACCTCATACTACATACACATACCCCCCACAGTACCTACCTCACACACCACACACACAAATACATACACCTACACATAATGCATACATGCTACACACACATATACACACACTACACATACAGAACACACATACATATTACACTACATATCACACATATACATACACACATGCATACATACCATATGTATAATACACAATACATATCCCTCACATACACACAACGTATATATACCATACATACCTCATATCATACACAATATACACACATATTATACTTCATACCACACATACACACATCATACACACCACATATATGCTACACAATGCACACCCCCCACATGCATATACACCATGCACATACATACCACACATACCATATATACCTCATATCAGACACACACACACAATAAACACATATACAAATGTATACACACCCCACATACCACACACATACACAATACATATGTCTACACATAATGCATGCACACCACATTCACATATAAACACAATATACACACACATCACCCCACATCACACACATACATACACACAGTGTATACACACCCTACACATCCCACACACATACACAATACAAATAATACATACAATGCATACACATCACACACATCCCACACACATACACAATACAAATACCTACACACAATGCATATACACCACAAATACACAAAATAAACACACACCATGCATACACAATATACACGTCATATACTATGTATATACATCCTCACATGCATACACAGCACACATACATGCCACACACAACACCATATACAATACACACATACACCTCGCACACACACCCCTGCAAACATATACACACACATATACACCACACATGCAATACACACACTACACAATATACACACACACATGCATACTCCCCCACACTACATGCCACGCACAGCATACACAATACATACACCACATACCTCTTATACCATACACAACCACATATACACAAACATGCATACACAACCTTTATGCAAGACACAATACACATACCATGCACACATGCATACACACCACACACATATATAATATACATACATATGCATCACACATATATACACACATCACATACACCTCACACATCACATCACAAACACACACACATCACATATCCCTCACACCACACACACCATGCACATCACACACTCTACATCTCCCCTCCCCTACACCACATATCACAAACACAGTCTGGTCAGGACAAAAGACTCAGGCATTTAGAAGTGGGGACAACACTGAATTTTGCAGAGTTCAAGTTATGCCAGGGATATGTATAACACAAGTTCTCCTCATGCCACTCAAGAGACAGAATATCTTCCTGCTCTAACTCTAAAGTAGGAGAGCGAATTTTCATTTGTTTGTTATTAGCAAGAATCACTGATTCACAATAGTGGAGTAGTCAATTGAAGGCATGGGGAGAAAATGAAAATTTCAAATTAGCACAGAAACTTTTTAAATTTAGTTTGAATAGATTTTAAACACTATTTTTTGAGAGTCCTAATTCCTTTTTTTTTTTTGAGGCAGAGTCTTATTCTCTTGCCCAGGCTGGAGTATAGTGGTACAATGTTGGCTCACTGCAACCTCCACCTCCCAGATTCAAGCGATTCTCCTGCCTCAGCCTCCTGTAGTTGGGATTACAAGTGTGCGCCACCACACCCAGCTAAGTTTTGTATTTTTAATACAGACAGGGTTTCACCATGTTGGCCAGGCTGGTCTTGAACTCCTGACCTCAAGTCTTCTACCCACCTCGGCCTACCAAAGTGCTGGGATTACAGACAGGCATAAGCCACTGTGCCCAGCCCCTAAATCCTATCTCTTTTTTAGGACCATCTGGCTCAAATTAGATACTGTAATAATGACAGATACTACTTCTTGAACACCTATTACCTTATTATATCATTTGAACAATGCTACTGGGCACTATTAATAATTAATATTATAATACTAGTAAATATTAACAATCCAGCCATCATGTAGATGAGAAATTGAGGCTCCGTGGGGTTTGGTGAATTGTTCAAGGTCAGAAAGCTTGGCAGAGCCAGAATATGGCTCAAGGTCTTTGATTTGACATTCCATAGTCTTGCTACTATGCCCTGGTGCTTCTTAGCATGAATGTGAAAGTGCTTTGTAAATGAGAATATATCACACAAGTGTTAACCGTTTTGCTGGGTAGAACTCTCTATAAGCATTCAGAGAACACAGATGATGGGCCTGGTACTAGACCCTAGGAACATCCCTTCTACAAATAAGACACAGTCTCGTGATATCTGTGGACAAATATGGTACTGGGGACTGATATTGTAGATAAGGGCCAAGGCTCTCAGCTGATTTCGCAATTATGAGAAAACACACATAAGACATGGTCAGACAAGGTGGCAGTGAGCTGTGATCGGACAACTGCACTCCAGCCCATCTGGTAAAGTGAAACTCTGTCTCTAAAAATACTAAAATAAAAAATAATTTTTTTTTTTGGTAGAAGCAGGGTCTCACTATGTTGTCTGGGCTGGTCTCAAACTCCTGGCCTCAAGCAGTCCTCCTGCCTTGGCCTCCCAAAGTGCTGGGATTATAGGCATGAGATGAGCCACTGTGTCTGGCCTACATTCTAATTTTTAAAAGATGGATTTTAAATGCTGATTGAGTCAGCTTCTGGATTTGCAAAAACTCACATCTGAGTCATTGTCCCACCACTTAATGTGATCTTGTGTAAGTTACCCCATCATTCTGGCTTCGGCTTCCACATCTGTGAAACGGGGTGGCTGATTGTCATTGGGTTATAAGGAGAAATGACATAAAGCATTGATCTTTGCACAGAGCCAGACACATAAGTAATTACAATAATTTGTGCCACCATTACTTCATTGCCCTTATTAACACCATCATCATGATTACGTGTCTGTAATCCTTAGGAGAATGCAAACTTTGAAGGGAAGAACTATGTCATATATACTGCACTGTCCCTACAGTCTAGCATCTCCCCAGGAATATGATAGGCCCTCAACAAATATCTATTTAGTGAAATTATGCTTTTTAAAATACGTTTTATAATACGAAGCAAACTGTGAGCTTTGTGGGGGCAGAAGTGGAACCTGTTACATTTATAGCACTTGCAGTGCCTGAGTTCAGGAACTATCTGCTGAATGAAGTGACTGTCTATGCCTGCTCTGAGGGAAAATGAGTGTTTTGAACAGCCAAACCCAATGCACTTCTACCTGTCTCCAGAAGTATGCCCTAATTACAGAAAGAGAAACCAGCTGAAAATAAACACATACTCGGAGTGCTGATCTCCTAAACTCTAACATACAAAGACTCAGCAAAATGATCAACAAAGGATAGACCTTGAAAAAAAAAAAACCAACTTCAGTTAATTATTATTTGAGGAAGAAAGTATAGCTTTTTTTCTTTCCTTTTTTTTTTGGAGACACAGTCTCACTCTGTCACCCAGGCTAGAGTGTAGTGGTGCCATCTCAGCTCACTGCAACCTCTGCCTCCTAGGCTCAAATAATCCTCCCACCTCAGCCTCCCAAGTAGCTGGGACCACAGGCGTGTACCACCATTCCCGGTTAATATTTTGTATTTTTTGTAGAGAATGATAACATGATAAATTCTTATTATGAGTTTAGAATCCCACATATTCTTAACATTTTTCTGTTATGTCATTGTGATGAAGAAAATGCTCATTAAGGGTAGGAAGTATCCTGACATCCTGCAGATTAGGGGTCAACATCCTCATAAAGTGCCCTTTCAACACACCATAGTCACACCTTTAAGATTTCCTGTGATGTGCACCCATAGGCAAAACCAGACTAGCTTCATTTTCATTTTCCTTTGTGTTAAAGAGGGAAGGGCAGTGGCATTGGTAGAGTGGGTGGTACTTGTCAAGCACTCTGCTGGCTGTTTGCGTGCCTTGTCATTTAAAACTTTTTGTAACTATATGAGGTAGGAAGTATTAGTCCCATTTTATAGATGCAGAAACAGGCTCTGAGAGGTATGCAAAATCACAGAGCTTACAGAAGTTGCTGCCAGGACCTGATTAAAGTCCAGGCTATTTCTTACTTTATTTTTTTGAGATGGAGTTTCACTCTTGTTGCTCAGGCTGGAGTATAATGGCATGACCTTGGCTCACTGCAATCTCTGCCTCCGGGGTTCAAGCGATTCTTCTGCTTCAGCCTCCTGAGTAGCTGGGATTACAGGTGCCCACCACCATGCCCGGCTAATTTTTTGTATTTTTAGTAGAGATGGGGTTTCACCATGTTGGCCAGGATGATGTCAAACTCCTGACCTCAGATGATCCACTCTGCCTTGGCCTCCCAAAGTGCTGGGATTCCAGCGCTACTATGCCAGGCTGGTCCAGGCTATTTCTATGACAATGTTTCCTTTTCATCTTTATGGTGATTTACCATAAAAAGGTGTTTTTTTTTTTTTAGAGACAAAGTTTTGCTATGTTGCCCAGGCTGGTCTTGGCCTTGGGTGATCCTCCCACCTCAGCCTTCCAAAGTGCTGGGATTGGGATATAGGTGTGAGCCACCGGGCCTGGCCCATAAACAGTTTGTTTGTTTGCTTGTTTTGAAATAGAGTCTTGCTCTGTCGCCCAGGCTGGAGTGTAGTGGCGGAATCTCAGCTTACTGCAACCTCTGCCTCCTGGGTTCAAGCAATTCTCCTGCCTCAGCCTCCCAAGTAACTGGGATCATAGGCGTGTGCCATCACATCTGGCTAATAATTTTTGTATTTTTAGTGGATACAGGATTTCACCAGGATGGCCAGGCTGATTTCGAACTCCTGACATCAAGTGGTCCGCCCACCTCGGCCTCCCAAAGTGCTGGCATGATTATAGTGCAGGATTACTGGCATGAGGCACCACCCCCAGCCATATATTTAAAAAGTTATTTTATACTTTCCCTAGTAGGCTCAGCTTCCTACTGGGGAGAAGAGATGACAGGGGATAATGGTTCAGGGTGGAGGTAAAGGACAGTGGAAGGACTGCATATGATAACTTGCTGTCAGAGTTTGCTTCATGTCATTGAAACCCATGTTAGCACCTGGTGCCAAAACAAATTGCAAGAGAGTAAATAAACTAGCATAACACTAGACCGGGAATGGCAGAAACAATGATGGAAATTAGGCTCTTTTAACTTAATCGTTGATGGGAGCATACATTGTGACATTGCAGAGCATTTGGCAAAATTACACGGAATTTTTAAATTGGTGTTTTGTTCATTTAGTCAACAGGCCACATGAATGTTATAGCTCCCTCTCATGCTAACTAGAAATCATCAAAGGGCTCCACTTTTACCAACTCAAGCTTTGGTCTACACTTAAAGTCAACATTGTAATCTCTGCAGGAACACTCACTCCCATTCCAATCTGGGCACTCACCTCTGTGTTCTGTAAATCACAGTCAGCAGAGCAATGATCACAGCAGTGATCAGACCGTAGTCCAATCCCAGGAACAAGGAGGACACAAAAGTGGTAAGCCAGATGGTCTAAGGAAGACAGAAAGATTCATGTAGAACCATGTTAAACATCGCATGAGAGTTAAACATGCAAGTGTGCACACACACCCGCTACTTTTACCTTGCCTAACTAGATACTGCACATAACAACTGCATTAACTTATATTTCTCACATTTTTCTTAACACTAATCATATTTGCTCTATGATACATTAACATAGCTAAGGTCTCTTTTAGGCTGACTGATGGCGCCAAGGACATCATGGTAACCTGTGTGACCTGCTTGGACATCCCAGAAGAGTTTCTGGAAAATCTGAAGTAACTGGAAGATCATGAAAAGGGAAAGAAATGATCAACCCTTGTGGGGCCTAATTAACTTTGAGACATTTTCTATTGTTCATTATTCCTGCCCCAATTAACAAGGCAGTTGGACTTTGTAACTGACCTTGGTCAACCTTGTGACTCCAGACCCTATGACCCCACCCCCTACCTTGCAAAAAACTGCCCTAAACTTTAACTTCTGTAACTTTCCACTGCTTACCCCAAATCTATAAAACCAACTCCTATCCTACCACTCTCTGCTGACTCTTTTTTCAGACTCAGCCTGCCTGCACGTGTGTGAATAGACAGCCATGTTACTCACACAAAGCCTGTTTGGGTGTCTCTTCATTCAGAGCGTGCATTTTAACAATAGCCATCACCTTTGTTACTTACCAGCTCTATTTTGCTGGTTCTCCAGAAAAAGGGGAGATCTGAGAACTGCATAAACATTCCCTTCAGGTTGACAATCACAATGGCGGACAGCACAGCCTGAAATAGAGTACATCCCCCATGCCTCTCCTCTTGTGTCCACAGAGTACCCTTTGCTGGTTCCTCCCTGTCCTTCCTTCCCATATCTTCTCCCTGCTCACTTCCTGCATAGCGCCGATGGTAGCTTTGAAGTCATGAACACGTGGATTTTCAGGACCTGGTTAGCTAAAAGGGGCCTTGGAAGATCAGTCTTTTTATTTTGAGATGGAGTCTTGCTCTGTCTCCCAGGCTGGAGTGCAATGGCACAATCTTGGCTCACTGCAACCTTTGCCTCCCGGGTTCAAGTAATTCTCCTGCCTCAGCCTCCCAAGTAGAGTAGCTGGGACTACAGGCTTGTGCCACTACATCTGGCTAATTTTGTATTTTTAGTAGAGATGGGGTTTCACCATGTTGGCCAGGCTGGTCTCAAACTCCTAACCTCAGGTGATCCACCCAACTCGGCCTCCCAAAGTGCTGAGATTACAGGCATGAGCCACTGCACCTGGCCGGAAATCAGTCTTATATCCTAGTAGCCAACCTGCATGGTGACCAAGAGGTTCAGAACTGAACCTGGTAGTCAAATAATTATTTCACTTGTGGTCTTTCTACATTATGATCTTCTCTACTCTATATGGTTCCTGATCTCTACTAGATTAAATATATCATCATGTAAATATCTTATGAGTGTAGGCCATCTCAGATTTTTTATGAAAGTATAAGGTCATAGAAGGTCAAAGAGAGAAGGGATGTTCAAGATCAGCCAGTCTAAACCCCGACTTTGCAGATAAGAAAACTGAGACTCAGAGGAGTCAAGATGGCTTTCCCCAGGTCCTGCTGGCAGCTGTCAGTAGGTTACAGAGCTGGATCTTGTTCCTATCTTTGGCCCTTTCTCATATCATTCTGTGAGGGTTACAGTAAATAACCCTAATACAGCCATACAAACATAAACAAATTAAACAGCAAAATTTCTACACATGAAAAAAACTTCACCCAAGTCCACATTACACACACCTGGGGTAATGATTCAAAGAGGAATCCAGTTGCTAATATGACCAGCAGAATCATTAATGAGGCCAAACAACCTGCAAGCTGAATGAGAGAAGACACATGGAAGGGGCTTTTAGGAGAGTTGAATAAGAGGCAGGGCATGGGTTGGTTTTATTCTTTTCTTTTGATAATTGCTATGGGAATATCAAGAAAATATGGATTTAAATAAGTCATCTAAACCATTACATAACCTATAGCTCCATCCCAATCCCTCTCTGAAGTTTTGGTTCTTCTTATGGCTTTTAAATGGAAGCTGAAATGCTGAACTACCCTAATTAAAATGTCCTTTCCAGAGGTGGGGGAAAGATGTCTGGTGCCAAGCTGAGACCCACAAGGGCCACCAGAAGAGTTCAGATAAGTGTCTGTGGTCTCATATGGGAGCCAGTAGCCACATGTGGCCATTTACATTATTAAAAAAAGGTCTTGGTCGAACTAACCACATTTCAAGTGCTCAAGGGCCATACGTTGCTAGTGGCTGCCATATTGGACAGTGCAGATACTGAACATTTCCATCATTGCAGAAAGTTCTACTGGATAGTGCTGGCACACTGGCCACACTCAATCTCAGGCTTTCATGACAACATCACATGTCTGAACTTTGAGGTTTACTGATAGCCGAGTGTTGCATAACTCTGCAATTTAACTGGAGAATATACCTCTTTCCTATAGATTCAGTTCCTTGTGATTCACTTCAACCAATCATGCATTTCTCTGATTCACTATACAGCTCTCTGGAGCATGGATCTGCAGGTAGAGTAGCTTTGTTTGGGTTCAGAATAGAATCAAAAGATTAAAATTTAATTACCACCCATTTCACTAGGTTTTAGCGGCCTGTTATATACATACCTGTGTCTTCCCTCCAGTTCCCTCCTGAACAAGGCTTCGAGACAAGGAGCATGAAATTGAAAAGGTCTGGAAGAGTGAGCCAATGGAATTGCACAGTCCCAGGGCAATGAGCTCCTTTTCCACGTAGAAACAAAACACAAAAGAGATAGGTCATTCTTCAGAAAAAGAAGTATAGTAGCCCACTTAATACACACTTTCAGCACTAAAGCCTATTTCTTCATTTTCCTTTCAGATGTAAGAATTTGTTTAGCATAAGTTCAAAATAGGAATTATGGCATATTTTATAGTGTGTGTTGGGGGAAACACTTTGAATTTTTATTTTGTCAGAGATAAACACTGGGCTCCCTGCTTAGCCTCTTCCTTCCCAAACATCCCCGCCCCCCAACATATATAGCACTTTTCTTAAGAAGAAAACTGCACTAAAAGGGACAAACTATTTTTATTGCTGAAGAGCAAGTAATCCATGTATAGGATTCTTGGCATCTTTTTAATGCCTGGGCCATTGCTCACCAATGAGTACATGCCAGTGTCTTCCTGGGGCAAATGAGTTCTGCTCTTAGATTTACTCTGGGTATTTCTAGTTTGACCACTGCATCTCAGATCAATGTGAAGCATCTAGTTTCTCCTTAGAATACATAAGGTGTTGAAATAGACATCATGTCAACATTATAGCTCAATGTTTGGATTAAATACCTTATCTGTGGCTGTGTTATAAAAGTATGTGGCAAAGGGAATATTGTAAAGTTAGTGATGAATCATATTCCCAAAGTTTAATGAACAAAATTAGGCCTTCCTGGGAAGTAAAAACACCCTGGAAAAACATTTAATCCTAAGCTGTGAGCTTTAAAAATAGAAATTACATTGCATGTTGAATAAACATGCTTCAGATACATCAATCACCAGCAAAAAAAGTGTTTTTTTTTTTTCTCAAGACAAGTTTTGTTCTGTCACCCAGGCTGGAGTGCAGTGGCACGATGTTGGCTAACTGCAACCTCTGCCTCCCAGGTTCGAGCAATTCTCTGCCTCAGCCTCCTGAGTAGCTGGGATTATAGGTGCCTGCAAGCATGCCCAGCTAATTTTTGTATTTTTAGTAGAGACAGGGTTTCACCATGTTGGCCAGGCTGGTCTTGAACTCCTGACTTTGTTATCCACCAGCCTCAGCCTCCCAAAGTGCTGGGATCACAGGCGTGAGCCACCGCGCCTGGCCCCCCAAAAATTTTTCTACCAAGATAGATTAGTTCATGTGCTTTCCATAACAGACCATGGCGATTGTACTGCTATGAAACATCTGCAGGAAAATGATTATCTTTACCTGATTGCCGTCAACCTGGTAGCCATGTTTATTTGCCAAGGTCTTGGCCATGGAGATGGTCACTGAAAATCCAACGATGGCTATGGCAATGGCATCTACGTACACAAGATGGAAGAGGCTGGTGTCCGGATTAGCTGGAGGTAGCAGCCTGAAAAGTCAAGCTGACTTTAACTTGTGTTGTGACCACAAGGGAAAAGAATAAAAACCTGTAACTGCAGGGTAGTATTTTAGGGGGGCATTATCTGCAAATGAGGTGATCAATGCTCGGATACTTATTTGCTCTGGTTGGCAAAAAGGAGGATCCTCCTTGATACAGAAAGGTTCTTTTCAGGCTCAAACTGCAGAGTGCAGCTTTCTATCTGGATGGGTTATCAGCAGAGATCAGATGCCATTGTATTTATAAAAGGGGAAACCTCATACCTCATGGCACCCTGGTGGCAAGTGTAAGTAAGACACAGAACCAGGAAGAATAGAGTCACCAAAGTGCTCAGATACCATGAGGCATCTGAACCCAAGTCTTGGGGTGGGCAGGGTAGTCTAAGGGCTACCTTAGTGGAGAATTAATGTCCTGGCAATGTGAGGCACCACATACTTCTCCCCCTTGTCATTTGATGTAAGGACTCTGAGTCTGCTACTTCTTCCCAAGTTTTTTTAGCCCATTAGCTGAGGTTGTAACATGAGAAAGGAGCAGCAGAAGACTATACTTTTTGGGTGTCACCTGGAAATCTTGTGAATCCGGAGGAGACAGAAGTGTGACTCCTGGAACCCCACAGTGGAGAACCCAGCTTTGTGGTACATACTTGTAGTCTGGGACCCTTGTCCTAAAGAAACAGAACAGGGATTCCCTAGAGTGTTACCGGGAAAGGAGCAATAAGAATTTTCAGACATTCTGCTCCAATTCAAGGCATTGGGCTAAACAATAACAATAATTTAACTGATTCTAATAATTATTACAATATCAAGCATTTCTTATGTGTCTTCTCTGGGCCAGGTTCTGTGCTCATTTAATTATTTTCAATGGTCCTGTGAACTAGGCAGT
Source organism: Cheracebus regulus (assembly GCA_963574635.1). Taxonomy (NCBI): domain Eukaryota; kingdom Metazoa; phylum Chordata; class Mammalia; order Primates; family Pitheciidae; genus Cheracebus; species Cheracebus regulus. The sequence goes on from CAUYQU010000377.1 coordinate 11,633, forward strand.
ATTATAATTCCCATTTTACAGACGAAGAAAATGAGGCATAGTGAGGTTCAGCAACTTGTCCACGGTCAAGCAGCTCATCTGCCAAGTACAACAAAACCATGAAGAACCTGCATGCCTACAGCTATTTCTCTTACTATGTCACAGCACAGTGACAGAAGGAAGGTTTTATGTTACGGAGTAAGGAAAGAAAGGAAGAAAGGGAAGGGAACCTAATGTCTGTCAAGGTGAGATTACCTGCTACGTGCTTTACATAAGTCATCTCATTTTTCCTCACAGCACTCGCATTACATAGGTTCCACTATTATCCCAATTTACAGGTGAAAAAATGGATTTTGACAGACATTAAGTGGTTTTCCCAAAATGGAGCAGGGAGTCAAACCTGGGGGGTCTAATTGTAAAATCGGTTTCCTTGCCTGCTGTTTGCTGCACAGGCATGAACTAAGAGGGAAGGCCTAGCAGCAGGTTTAGACCAATAGAATAAGCATATAAGAAAAGGAAATATTTTGGAATGAGTTAAGGAAAGTAAACAAACAAGAAAACAGGATATAGTATTATGATTGCAACCTTTAATAGTTCACCATCACTTTCTGGGCTCTGTAATATATATGCCTGTATGTATGCGTATACAGAAATGTGGTGGTTTGCTTTCAAATAGGCCACCAGCCATTCTTCTCATACTTGTATGTGCCTGTCACTCCCCCAATCTAGAAGTGGAATCAGTTTCCCCTCCAGCTGTATCTGAGCTGGCCTCGTGATTTGCTTTGAGAAACAGAATGTGGTAGAAGTGATGCTCTATGGGTGCTTTAAGAGGCCTGGTAAATTCTCTGCTTTTCTTTCTTGTTGCTCTGACCCACCATGTAAAGAGGTCTGGCAATGCTGCTGGAGATACCACATGTAGACAAGATGCCAGCCAGCCCTCAGCTGTTCCAGTCACTCCAGCTGAGGTGTCAGACATGTGAGTGAAGCCCTTGTGGATCTTCCAGCACTAGTCACACCTGTGGATATCTGCAGGTGCATAAGAAATCCCAAGTGAGACCTGCCAAAGAACCACCCAACTTAACCTAACATACACTAAAGAACTATGAGCAAATTAATGGAGGCTGTTTTAAGTCACTGTTTTGGGGTAGTCAGTTATCAGTGGAGCAATGAGACTCACAGGTAACTGAAACAGTATGATTGTATGTAGATAGGTAGGTAGGTATTTGTTACGTGGTTTTGGGCAATGTTCCAGAAAGATAAGGTTTCTAGGTAGCCTATTCCCAGAAAGGTAAAATCTTCTTTTTAATTTCTTTAAGTTAAACTGTCACATATAGAAGGGAAGTAATATGTTTGAGTACAATGCAATAGGGAAAGGAAGGTATTAAGTAGAAATTGTATTGACATGTAGATTTTAACTTTTCAGTGTGTGTATGTATATACTCATATTTTGAGATGAAGTTTCCCACTTGTTGCCCAGGCTGGAGTGCAGTGGTGTAATTTCAGCTCACTGCAACTTCTGCCTTTTGGTTTCAAGTGATTCTCCTGCTTTAGCCTCCCGAATAGCTGGGATTACAGGCACCTGCCACCATGCCTAACTAAGTTTTGCATTTTTAGTAGAGATGGGATTTCACCATGTCGAAAGGCTGGTGTTGGCCAGGCTGATCTCAAACTCTTGATCTTGTGATCAGCCCACCTTGGCCTCCCAAAGTTCTGGGATTACAGGCATGAGCCACCACACTTGGCCTCAGTATATTTTTAAAAGGAGTAATCTAAATGTAAGCATTTCACATTTAATTACATTATTTGGAACTAGTAACTAAATATGATTATCTACTGGATCCAATCAAAGACTAATGTTTACCACATAACTGGCTAGATTAGAGACCAAGGTGTATGGAAAATGCACAAAGCTGGGAATCTGCAGACTGCGTTCTGGTTCCAGGCTGGGACTCACCAGTGAGTCACTAAACCTCATTCATGTCTCTCAAATATCGCCTTCCCTGACACCCTACCTAACACAGCAACCCCAGTCCCTCCGATACCTTACCTGGCTTCATGTTTTTAAAACTAGCACTTCTTACTATTTGTTTATTCGTTGTCTGTCTTTACTCGTAGAATATAAACTCCATGGGGGCAAGGACATGTTGGCTTGTGTGTTTTTGCTTTTAACTGTAGTGTCCCTGGTATATAATAGGCACTCAATAAACATGTTGAATAAATTTTCTGTAAAACATTTATTGTCATTAGGGTTATTGTAAGCATTAATTGAGATGGTGGATATAAACGTATTTTATAATTTTAAACAATTTTTTTGAGACAGGGTCTCATTCTGTTACCCAGGCTGGAGTGCAGTGGCACAATCTTGGCTCACTGCAGCCTCTACCCCCCGGGCTCAGGTGATCCTCCCACTTCAGCCTCCTGAGTAGCTGGGACTGCAGGTGGATTCTGCCACATCTAGCTAATGTTTGGAGTTTGTGTAGGGAGGGGGAACCAGGCATGTTGCCCAGGCTGGTCATGACCTTCTGAGCTAAAGCGATCTGCCTGCCTGGGCTTCCCGAAGTGCTGGGATTATAAGCGTGAACCACCTCTGCACCTGTCCAGTATTTATAAATTTTAAGGTCAGATTGAAAGGTCAGTGGTTACTGCTGTGTTTAAGCTTTACATTGAATCATGATAAGTAACACATTCATGATACCAACTGATTTTGCTGGTTAAAAGTAGAGTGCATGCTTCCTCCTTCAATGTGCGCTCTGTGGGTGAACTTTGGCTTAAAGAGCAACCTCTGCTCCCTTTGCTTCCTGGGAGACTCTTAGATGGGACTGGAGAGCAAGGCCTGACGGAGTGTGCCAAGTTCCATCAATGTCCCACATCTGCGAAAAATGACTCTGTTCTTTTGGAAGAGAGAAGAGGGTGGTGAGAGAAAGAGACACAGAGAAATAATATAAGACAGAGATTGAGAGCTAGAGGGACAGCCAGAGAGTGACAGGGAGGAACAGGAAAAGTGGTAGTCTTGGTCCTTCAAATATAAAGAGAATAATACATTTTTAATTAATTAATTATTTTTTCTTTTGAGACAGAGTCCCGCTCTGTCGCCCAGGCTGGAGTAGAGTGGCACAGTCTCGGCTCACTGCAACCTCCATCTCCCAGGTTCAAGTGATTCTACTGCCTTAGCCTCCCCAGTAGCTGGGATTACAGGCTCCTGCCACCACATCCCGTTAATTTTTGTATTTTTAGTAGAGACAGGGTTTCACCATGTTGGCCAGGCTGGTCTTCAACTCCTGTCCTTGTGATCCGCCCACCTCGGCCTTCCAAAGTGCTGGGATGACAGGTGTGAGCCACCACGCTCGGCCAATAATACATTTTTAAAATGTAGAGTTAGACAATATAGGTGAAGCAAAGAAGTAACATGATTAGAAACTAAAAAACTCATTGAAATCACAGCCTCCGAACCCATTACTAATAAGTAATTAACACGTCTTGAATGCTTACTGTGTGTTCAGGTGTTCTCTTACTGCCTTCCACGCATTATCTCCTGCAGCTCTCACAACTACCTTTGAGATAAGTATTAATTACCACGCCCTCCTGGCAGTGAGGAAACAGAGGCTTTGAGAGTGTAAGTGGCCTGCTTACAGTCACTCAGTTAGTAAGTGGCAGCCTAGGATTTATGCTTTTTTTTTTTTCTCTTAAATCCTATGTCACTCAAGGAGAGATTTTAGAAACTATTAAATTTAGAAAAGCAAACAAACAAAAAACAGAAAACCACTTGCCACTGCTGGTGGGACTGTAAATGGTGTAACTGCTATGGGAAACAGTATGAAAGTTCCTCAAAAAAAGTAAAAATAGATCCAGCAATTTCACTTACAGGTATATACCCAAAAGAACTGAAAGCAAGGTCTCAAAGACATATTTGCACACCCATATCCACAGCAGCACTATTCACAATAGCCAGGAGGTAAAGGCAACCCACATGCTCATCAGTGGATCCATGGAGAAATAAAATAGAGTATATATCCACAATGAAATATTATTCAGCCTTAAAAAAGGAAGAAAATATGGTCATATGCTACAATATAGACTAAACTCTAAAGACATTTGCTAAGTAAAATAAGCCAGTCACAAAAACAAATGCTATATGATTCCACTTATATGAGTTACCTAGAGCAGTCAAATTCATAAAAACAGAAAGATGAATAGTGGTTACTAGCGGCTGAGGGAAGAGGAAAAGAGGAAGCTCTTGTTTAAGGGGTATAGAGTTGTAGATTTACAAGATGAAAAAGTCTTGGAGATCTGTTTTACAATAATGGGAATATTTAACACTACTGAACTGTACACTTAAAAATGATTAAGATTGACAGGGCACAGTGGCTCATGCCTGTAATCCCAGCACTTTGGGAGGCTGAGGTGGGTAGACCACATGAGGTGAAGAGTTCGGGACCAGCTGGTCAACATGGTGAAACCCCATCTCTACTAAAAATACAAAATTAGCCAGGTGTGGTAGCACATGCCTGTAATCCCAGCTACTTGGGAGGCTGAGGCAGGAGAATCGCTTCAACCTGGGAGACAGAAGTTGCAGTGAGCTGAGATCATACCACTGCAACTCCAGCCTGGGCAACAGAGCAAGACTCTGTCTCAAAAAAAAAAAAAAAAAAAAAAAAAGGGTTAATA
>CAUYQU010000378.1:0-62230 GCA_963574635.1 Cheracebus regulus
ATAAGAGCAATAATAACATCTTTATTGTGTACTTTGCATTATGTCATTTCTTTCCTTCCTTCTCTTTCTTTCTTTTCCTTCTTTCTTTCTTTCTTTTTCTTTCTTTCTTTCTTTCTTTCTTTCTTTCTTTCTTTTTCTTTCTTTCTTTCTTTCTTTCCTTCTCTCTTTTCTTCTTTCTTTCTTTTGAGATGGAGTCTTCTCTGTCGCCCACGCTGGGGTGAAGTGGTGTGATCTCCGCTCACTGCAACCTCCGCCTCCTGGGTTCAAGCGATTCTCCTTTCTCAGCCTCCCGAGTAGCTGGGATTACAGCCACCACCTCTGGCTAATTTATGTGTGTGTGTGTGTGTATGTGTATTTGTAGAGGCGGGATTTCACCATGTTGGCCAGGCTAGTTTCGAACTCCTTACCGCAGGTGATCCGCCTGCCTCAGTCTCCCAAAGTGCTGGGATTACAGGTGTGAGTCATGGCACCTGGCCCTAATTCCTTTATTTCATATCACAACCCCACTTTACAGAGAAGAAGCAGATGCACAGAGTGGTCGAGCAACCTTCCCCAAATCACACAGCTGGTAAGTATCAGAGCTAGGATTTGAATCCAGGCCGCCCGGCTCTACATTGTCTGTATGTGCCCATCATACTAGAGTTGCTCTAAAAGTGTGCCAGATCTAGCTTCAGGGCATGCATGCGCGTGCACACACACACACACAGAGTACACATATAGACAATCTCATTTTCTTTCTCAGAACAATGCTATGAAAATGACTTTTATTACCCCAGTCCTAGAAGTACAGAAATTAGAACTCTGGAAAAGAAGTGGCTTGCCAAAGATGGCACAGCTGAGACACGATCAAATTGGCATTCAAACTCCTATTTTTAAATATAATCATTCCTGCTCACAAGATGCATGTCCACTGAATATCATAAGGAAGTTAACAACATTTATAAATGCACCCTCCAGAAAAAGCACGATTAGTATTTTGGTACAGGTCCTTCCAGGCTTTTCTCAATTTACAAAAAAATATTTTTCCAATAAAATGTGGATGCTCCATGATTTATTTGACAAATCCTAATAGATTGGCGGTTAGGCTGTGGCCGTCGTTTAAGCCCATCTTTCCACACTCCCAGACAAATCAGATTTGGGGAAGATGAAGCTAGAATGGCCTTTGGACAGCCTGCTCTGGGCTTGGCTAAGCCAGTCTCTGGCTGCGCAGATGGTGGGTGACACCGCAGAGGTACAGAGGGACAGAGACCATGGCCCAGCTGGTACCCACATCCTGCTGCACAATTTGCTTTGGTAAAGGCAAGAGGCTACATGCGATTTATCTGTTTGTTTATTCTTAGAAACTGTCTTGATGAGAACTTGATGTTTTCCGTGCAGCTGAGCAGAACTGCAGCTTTGGAGGTTCACGATTTGTGCGGGAGCTGATCTCGTGAGTGATCACATGCTCTCACCTACCAATTCTACACGGACTCTCCTGGAATGTCAGGAGCCTCTGAAGTTACAGCGATGGGGGACGGAGGGTCTGGGGTGGGGCGTGATGCAGCCTCTGCTGCAGACTGGGGGCCTGAGGTTTTTCTACATATTAGCTGAGGCAGGACGGAACAAATGTGCTCAGACCCAAAGGGAAATTTTCCCAGAGCAGGGTCCACAAAAGGAGAAGGTCTGGAGGATGCAACAGAGCTTTGTCTTATTGGCTCTGTAGGGGAGCTGGCTGGGCTGGGTGGCCAAGCTACTCAGTGTCACCTGCTGCAGAAGCTCATAGCAGGAGGTTGCACACTGTTGTCCTCTGAGGGTCAGGACATGTGAGCAGAGACTGAGACTAGTGACTCCAAGTTGGGCAGCACCTTCTGAAGGGAAGGACCAACAACCCCGGACTCAGGGCGAAGAAGAGTGATCACGATCAAAGACAATACCAGCAAGGGACCGCAAATGCTTAGGGGTCCTTGCTGAAAGCAAGGACACATGGAAGAAGGAACAGCCGACACCCTGGGGTCTTTGGTTTCTCTGTCCTTCTCCTTTGTCTTCTTCCCACTGTACACTTGGGGGTGGCCACGTGACTGCTGGGGGCCAAGTGGCCTGAGCCCAAGGCCTCCTCTCCTCAGCAGCATGGCTTCTGTCCCACTTACGTCGCACTGCCAATGCTGGCCGCATGCAGATTAATGAGGCCGCGGCTGAGGCCCTGCATCAGGGGACTGGACTTGTTTCTAGGTGACCAGGTATTTGAGCCTAAATTAACTTTGACTACCCTTTGTGCTGTCCCCCTTGGGCAGGGCAGTAGAAAAATGAGGGAGAAAGAAGAGAAGGTGAGGAAGAGGAGGAATAAAAGGGGGAGGGAGAAGGAGAAGAAGATGAAAGGGGCTGAGGAAGAGGAGCAGGAGGGATAGGAGGGGCAGAAACAGGGGGAACAGGGAGGGAGCAGACAGCAGGAGCGTGGAGGGGCAGGAGGACCACAGGAGGTAGCGGGCAGGGCAGGACGAGGGCGGCTGCTCCATGCTCTGCCCACTCTGCCAAACTGCCAGGGCCTCTGCCAGGTGGATTCTCTCTTGTGGGGAGGGGCAGCGAAGGGAAATGAGTGTTTCTGCCAGTCAGCCACCTCAGCCCACAGACCCTCAGAGCAGGGCCCACTGGGCTTTGCAGATGCAGAAACAGGGTCAGCAAGTGAATGTGATTTTCCCAAAGTGATAGGGAGTGGGGACGACTGGGACCCAGGCCTCCCGACTCCCTGTCCAGTGCTCTTTCTGCTGTGCAATATGTATCACTCAGCTACAAGGGCCTACCCATCCCTCAAAACCCCACTCAAATAGCCCTTCCTCCATGGCATCTCCTCAAGGCCCAGGATGTCCTTCAGGGCCTCCTGCTTGTCACTATCTGAGGCCCCCTCCCTTCTGGACTGAGCTGTCATCCAGGCAGCAGCTGCGATGATCCATCTCTGTGCCTCTGTTCCCAGCACAGGGCCCCTGCATAGAGTGGGTGCTAAATGAATGAATGAATGTGAGTGAATGAGATCAGTCAAATCTGGATGTGAACCTCCACACTACCTCTCTCATTAGTTTTGTGACAGCTAGTCAGTTTCTTCACCTCTCTGGTCCTCAGTTTTCTCATCTCTAAAGTGGATCCCTGATAGAGTTGGAAAATAAGTTACATAATGCAATCCTTCATTTACACATGAACTGAGCACCTACTGTGTGCCAGCAGGCTCTGATGGGTGCCAGGTCAATAGTGGGGAGGAACTTGCCCCCAGGGAGCTTACAGTTTGGTGGGACAAACAGATAATTAAAAAGCATATGAATGAATGAATGAATGAATGAAAAGTGCTAGGAAGGAAAAGCCAAAAGGAGATGATAGGGAGTAGGGGGTGTGGGGACGTCTAATTTATACATGGTGATCAGGGAAGGGCTCTTCAAGGGGAGAACACTTGAAGACAAATCTGGAGGAGGAGAGGGAACCAGCCATGTGACGAGAAACGCTCCAGGTAGAGGGAACAGCACGTGCAACGCTGTACAGGAGGATGACAGGGAGAATCAGCATCACCATCAGGGTGTCCACACTGTGTCCTCTGAAGGGCTCTGCAGGCTGACTCAGGACTACTTGGACAAGGAGGAGGAGGAGGAGACTGTACCCAGGTGCCCTTCACTCATGCATTCATTCAGCACACATCTGCTGGGCTCCATGTCTGTGCAGACACCATACCTCATTGCTAGCACTGAGGACAATGTGTGGCCAGCCCTGCCCCTGCCCCTGCCCCTGCCTCACAGCACTTAGGAGGAGCTGCCCTTGAGCTCTGGCAAGTGCTGAGGGTTCCCAGCTTGAGCAGAACAGATGGCAAGAGGACCTGGCTTGGCACAGGTAGAGGGGAAGGGGAGTGAGGTCCGAGGGGACCTCCCTGCGGATATGCTGCTGAACTGAGACCTGCAGGATAAAGGAGTTAGGGGGCCAAGTGAAGGGCAGGTGTCTTATCCTGAAAGCGATGGTGGGCTATTGATGGCTTTAAGCGAGGGAGTGCAGAGATTAAAGCTGTAGATCCCACATGTGGAGCAGATTGAAGGGTGAGGGCCAAGGCAGATGTAAGGTGAAGAGCTTAGGTGGTGATTACAATGACCAGGAGCCGGCTGCTGGCAGAGAGAAGAGGGCTTGGGTATGCCTAGGTGGTAAATCTGCACAGTGGGGCTGGGACCAGGCAGGGGAAGGGAAAGGTGGCTAGGAAGGAGTCAGCAGGGACCCCACAGGTTTCCAGTTCATGGAAGTGGCACTTGAAGGTGCCAGCAGGGGCTGAGTGCCTTTGAGATGTCCAAGCAGAGATGCAGGGCAGGTGGTGAGGGATGTGGGTCTGGGACTCGGAGCGGGTGCTCGCGTGGGCTTCACTGGCTTCACAACAAAGTGTGGCCCTGGAGAAGCTCCCCAGGAGGAGGAGTGCAGAGGGGGACCTCAAATCAGTGGCTTGATTGAGGGAAGCTGCTGGGAAAGAATGACCAGAGGTCAGAGGACCCCAGCTTGGCATCGAGGACACCTGGAACCACAGCCAGACCCTGTCCCCCCAGGGTGCTGCCCCTGCAGTCAGACTGCCCTTGGGAGCCTTCCTCCTTGCCAGCTGAGCCAAGCTCTGGCCACGGGAAACCCTTGGTCCTAAGAAGAAAGGGATCTCTCAGGAGGAAAGGGTCAGAGGGGCAAAGGACATCCTTTCAGCTGTGGAACCAGACGAGGGGCTGTGTCAGGGACTCTCAAAGACAAGAGTGTTTCTCAGGGTGAGATGGAGGCAGGCATTCCTGCCGGGAAGCTCTCCCCCCTTCACCAAGCTCACCTCTCTCTAGCATACCTTACATCTGAGCTCCAGGATCTTACCACTGTACTAGCCTAAGATGTCTTGGGATGCTGGCCTGCGATTATTCCTGCTGCCTCTCTTGGAGTCCAGCACAGTCTTAGGACTAGAGAACTTGCTCAGTAAACAGTCACGGAATGCCTTTCAGTAGAGGAAGCCACATGCTGATTACAGCGTCCAGAAAGGTCACCTGCAGGAGTAGTGAGAGTGGCCTGGAGCGGGCCCCCGGCCCTGAAGGCCAACGGAAAACCTGCAGGCAGCCACTCCAGGGTCCAAGGCAGGGCAGCATTGCGTGACATGTGTGGGTCTCCAAGACACTGGGGGTGGGGAGGGAGGCTGAGGCCGGCAGCAGGAGCACAGGTAGGACACATCTGTGTTCCAAAGGACAGGTCCCTGAGGTTCCCCTGATTACCGTAAGGAGGCTGGGGAAAGAGTGAGCATGCACATATATCTGCATACACAGGTCCACACACATGCAGAGCAGCACATGTGTACACACCTGCACACACACATGCCTAGACAAATCACAGAAAAAAACAGCTACAGACACATGAGTTCAGGCCACAGAAAGGCGCCCTTCCTCACACGAGTATAGGTGCATAGTGGGCGAGTGGCTGCAGGTGTGGGCTCTGGGACACATGCCTATGTGTCCCCACCTGTGCACATGCATACACACACACGGGCATGCACGCACACACACGAGCATGCACACACAGACACGCTCCAGGTCCACAGGAGCCTGGGGTAAGGGCCTGTTCCTTCAAGAACAAGTGAGAAGCCCAAGCCAGCTCAGCCTTGGATGGTGGTGCTGTCAGCAGTGTCAGGCTAGGTGGCAGACAGAGGCCAAGCAGCAGTGAGGGGCCACCCAGAGTGGGCCCTAACTGCACTGATGTGCTGAGGCTCAGATGAGCAGCCCGCCAGCCAGCTGCTTCCCCTCTTGAAGGGGAAGCAGCCCAAGGTTGTCGTCAACCCTGCCAGCAGGACAGGAAGAGGCAGGTGTGGGGCGGTGGGGTACAGGGCCTGGGCCTGACCCAACAACACCCTAAATGTGCTTCCCTGTCCACACCCCAAGTAACGCACACGTGCACAGAAACACATGGATGGATACATGAGGCTGACAGACACAAGCACACTGACAGCACCTGGCACACAGCGGAACACGGGCACCAAGTCACCAGCCCTCTCCGGAGGTCCCACATGTCGCCCAAACCCAGAACCACAGACACAGCACACACAGACACCCGCCCCCAGGCTGCCCTGCTTCATACAAACACAGGGCACGTGCACATACATTCACACACAAACGTATCTGGACAGCTGCAGCCAAGCACACTGCACAGCCTACCTTGAGCAGGCACATATGTGAGCACAACAGCAGAAGGCTCAGAAACACCCTGGCACGTGCCAGGTAGACAAAGACACATCCAATGCACCAAGGCACTCAGGACCAGACACGCTAGCATACATTCACATAAGAGCTCGTGCACACATCCAGAGCGGGCTTTCTGGCTTCCAACCTCATCCCTGTCAGTAAGGATCCCCTCCTGACCACCAGGGCCAGGGTCTTGTGTTCTGGCTGGCCAGCCATAGGAGGCAGACACGGCCTGTGGCCAAGACCTTCTTAACGAAGGCCCGGCATCTAGACCAGATTCTCAGAACTGGTAGGTAATGGTGAGGAAGACAAGGGACTTGGTGATACCTCCTCCTGCAGGCCTCCAGCCTCCACCAACAGCCAGAGGGGGCCTGTGGGGGTTTCAGTGGCTCAGTGAGGGAGGAGTCCTGAGCCACGGGGTCCTCGGCCTGGGGGACTGCAGGCCCTAGAGCTCTGCTCCTAGCCCTTTTCAACATCATCTTCTCCCCTTCTCAGACTAAGCCAGCAAATGGCTGAGCCAGGGAAGCAGAGAGTGAAGAGGCCCTTGGAAAACAGGGCTGGGGGTGAGGAGCAGGCAGCATGATTGGTAGGAAGGGGCGGCCGCCTTGGCTGGGGACTGGGGCGAGGTGCTGCATAAGCAGAAGTCCAGAAGAGAAAGTTACTTAGGGAGACGAAATGAGTCAGTGCAGCATCTCACCAGTAGCCATTTAAATGACTCAAAGCCTCATCGTGAAACTGCCACAATTTACTCAGAAGGCAGCATTCCACATGCACACTGGAGAGGGAGGAACCTGCTAACTCCTTCCACACTGGCTTGCAGGCAGACAGGTTTCCCAGCTCCCAGGAACACGGCTGCCCAGGGCCACGTCCACCCCACACCACTCTCTTGACCATCACACGCCATGGCCAAGCTGAATCCTTGCAAGGCTTCAAAGACCTGAGAGAGGCGGACCCTGAGCCTGGCATCCTTGGGAAGGGGAGGGGAGCACAGAACCAAGGCCCCAGAGGTGCCCAGGAAACATTTCTGGTGAAATGAGACAAAATCGGTGGAGAAGAGATGAAGCCAGACCGGCCCTGAGCCAACAGCTGACTCTGGGGGATGAACACATGGTACTTGCTGTTCTATTCTCTCTACTTTGGGATATTTTGAAAATTTGAAAAATTGTCTGAAATAAAACATTCTTTAAAAAGCTTTGGGTCCTCTCTTTTAGAGACAGTAGTCATTCATTGTTCGTTCACTTGCCCACACATATTCATTCACTGTCCTGTGAGTGAACCATGCTGTCTCCATCCGCATCACTCTGGGTGACGCTTAGCACCCAAGGGGGAACCAGAAGCAAGACCTCCTCTGCTGGAGCAGGCCGCAGAGCGGGAGGCTTCGGCAGATGCCACACAGCTGTGGAAACTGCGGCTCTGACAAACGGGCTCCGGAATTAGACTGGGCTGAGTCCTGAACCCTCAGCAGGCTGGCTGACTGGGGGCCTGTCACCTTACCAATAGAGAGGGACACGTTTACAGCAGGGAACTTTTCATGGCAGGTGGGAGTGTGCTCCGAGAAACTCCCATCAGCCTTTGTGCTCTGTGAGCCTACCTGTTCTGTGAGCCTGTGCCCCATGAGCCTGTGCCCCGTGAGTCTGTACGCCGTGAGGCTGTGTGCCCTGTGAGCCTGTGTGCCCTGTGAGCCTCTGTGCTCCGTGAGACTGTGTGCTCCATGACTCTGTGTCCCGTGAGTCTGTTCCCCTTGAGCCTGTGTGCTCCGTGAGTCCATGTGGTCCATGAGTCTGTGCTCTGTGAGCCTGTGTGCACCATGACTCTGTGCCCTGTGAGCCTGCGTGACCCATGAACTTGTGTGCCCTGTGAAGCTGTGTGCACCGTGATTCTGTGCCCCGTGAGTCTGTGCTCCATGAGCCTGTGTGCCCCGTGAGTCTGTATGTCCCGTGAGTCTGTGCCCCGTAAGCCTGTGTGCCCCGTGAGTCCATGTGCCCCATGAGTCCGTATGTCCCGTGAGTCTGTATGTCCTGTGAGTCTGTGCCCCGTGAGCCTGTGTGCCCCGTGAGCCTGTGTGCCCCGTGAGTCTGTATGTTCCGTGAGTCTGTGCCAAGTAAGTCTGTGTGCCCCGTAAGCCTGTGTACCCCATGAGTCTGTACGTCCTGTGAGTCTGTGCTACGTAAATCTGTGTGCCCCGTGAGCCTGTGTGCCTCATGAGCCTGTGTGCCCCGTGAGTCTGTGCCCTGTGAGTCTGTGTGACCTGTGAGCCTGTGTGCCCCGTGAGTCTGTATGCCCCATGAGTCTGTGCCCCATAAGTCTGTGTGCCTCGTGAGCCTGTGTGCCCCATGAGCCTGTGTGCCCCATGAGTCTGTGCCATGTAAGTCTGTGTGCCCCGTGAGCCTGTGTGCCCCATGAGCCTGTGTGCCCTGTGAGTCTGTGCCATGTTAATCTGTGTGCCCATGAGCCTGTGTGCCCCGTGAGTCTGTGCCATGTGAACCCGTGTGCCCCGTGAGCCTGTGTCCTATGAGTCTGTATGTCCCGTGAGTCTGTGCCCCGTGAGTCCATGTGCCCCGTGAGCCTGTGTGCCCCATGAGTCTGTGCTACGTAAGTCTGTGTGCCCCGTGAGTCTGTGCTACGTAAGCCTGTGTGCCCTGTGAGCCTGTGTGCCCCGTGAGCCTGTGTGCCCTGCAGCTGCAGCTCCGGCGTTTAAGGCAGTGTTGGCGCCTGTACGTGTTCAATAAGCATCACTGGGTGAATGGAAGTGAGAGGCCGGTGGGTACTGGGAACCCCAGGAGGAGGCAGGGGACACTGGGGGCAGAGTAAGGTATGCAAAGGGACCTGGGATGGCTGAGCAATCGCCTCTAGGGCACGGGGTCACTCCTGGGCTGAGCCCATGCTCCTCTGGCCCACTTCAGAGTCTCTGAGAAGCAGCAGAGCAGAGCAGAGCCCTGTATCCAGCCTCGAGGCCCATCCCATCAGCACCCCTGACTTCTGCTGCTAAGCCTGCCTCCTTAGACGCAGCTCCATTCACCCTGCCGGTCACAGAGCTGCCCCTCTGGGCCTGTCTGGTCAGCTCTGTAGCCTGGAAGACCAGAATCCCTCCTTCCCCCACTCGGTGATGACGAACTATGTCCAGGAAGTAAGCACCTCAAGGCCCCTTGTAGCCTAGGACAAGCTGGGCAGAGGGGGTGGGGGACAAAGTACAATCCCTCAGAGAGGAAAGCGTGATGATTTGGGTTTGTCAGGGAAGCACAACACATATGTCGCCACCAAAACAGCTTTGAGGTGGGTCCGCGGTCACTCTGCTGCTAGAGTCACGTACACGGAGACGAGCTGCCCTCAACTCTTATATCCCAGGAATGGCTGCTCTCTCGCTATCCTGTCGTCCCTATTCTGCTGGTTTCTGCAGACCTCCGATGACGCCTCTTCTCCCTGCACATGGAGGCGGGCTCCGTGCAACACGTGTGTGTACACACACGTACCCACCTGTACACACACCCACATCGTCACTCGGCCGCTGGCCCCCAAGCATCCACCATCCCTCCCTCCGCAATCCCGCCTGGCTCAGGCCCAGGGTGGAGGCGAAGGGGCATATGGAGGCAAGCAGGGAAGGGGCCTTGGCCTGAATTCCAAAGTCTGAAATAGCCCACCACAAATTATCTTTGTTCTGACAGGCTGATTAGCATAATTATCCCATCAGAGGAAAAAAAACAGAAGAGAGAGGACGAGGACAGTGGTGGAAAGAGAGACAGGCAGGGGCAGACAAAGAAGCAGCAGGAACTGAGAGAGGGGTGGCTCTCAGGAGGCCGAAGCCCATGAGTGGGCAGGGATGGCCACGGGCCCCGGGCACTGCCCTGGGGGAGCCCCTTCTCTCTGACACACCAGGTTTGCTGTGGGCTTCAGGGCCCACCTGTGAGATGGGAGGGCTTGACAAAGTGATCGCCAAGGTCCTGCTGGCTCCGACAGACAGGAATGTCTCGAGATGGCAGAGCCGGGATGTGCGACGAAATCATTTTGCCGAAGGATGCAAAGACCCTTGAATGAAGGTTGTCCTGCTTTCATTCGAGTCATATCTCTTTGTTCTCCGGCCCTCCTTACCAAGAGCCCAGAATGTGAGTGCCCCGCTCTGCAACGCACTGTCTTAGGTGCTGGAGACACAGCAGTCATCAGGACAACTGACCACCCTTGCTCTCGAGCTCACAGCCCGGTGGAGGGGGACAGAGAGACCCAGCCAGGTGATTCCACACGTGGTGAGAACTAGTCTGACAGCCAGAGTCCAGGGCGCTCTGGGGATGCAGAGGAAGGACCCCTGATCCAGACATGCTGGTAGGAAGACATGGAAAAATTCAAAAGGAAGGGGG
This sequence comes from Cheracebus regulus, assembly GCA_963574635.1. Classification (NCBI taxonomy): domain Eukaryota; kingdom Metazoa; phylum Chordata; class Mammalia; order Primates; family Pitheciidae; genus Cheracebus; species Cheracebus regulus. The sequence goes on from CAUYQU010000378.1 coordinate 10,538, forward strand.
GCTCCCCGAAGGACTGAGTGAGGCAATTGCCAGCCAGGTGGGGCAGGAGCAATGGCCCTGTGCAGACAATTCCAGACATCACGAAGCATGGCTTCTGCCCCCTGGCCTCCCAGTACCTGCATCTGAACAGGTGCGCATGTATCAGCATCTCCTCTTCTACTAGATGGAAAGATCCTTGCAAACAGGCACTCTCCATTCCTCTCATCTCTGCCACAGTCCTGGGCACACGGCAGGCTTAACACAGCCTCACTGAATGCAAGTTTGGTCCATTCCCAGAAACAAGCCACAGATGGAAGATCCTAGTCTCAGGCCCCTGTGGCTCCCTCCTGTCCCTTCTCCTCTAAAAGATTCGAGGTCTCCCCTAGGTACATGCATGCCCAGGGAGTCAATCCCAGCCTCACCCTACTTTTCAAGAAAGACAAAAGGGATGCTTCTAGATTCTGGGGAAAGGGACAGGGAAGGGACCAAGGGCCAAGAAATCCAGAAGACCTGGAGAGTCTTAAGCCCAGGCCCTGGGTTTGCCTGCAGTGGGGCCTGAAGCGAGCAGGTAGAGGGTGGCTGGAGAAGTGGTTAGTGGTGGAGGAACATGAAACAGAGGGAGAGGGAGGGGGAGGGGGAGGGGGAAGAGGATGGGGAGAAAGAGAGAGAACAGAAGTGAACAAAAAGTCAGAGAGAGAAGGAGATATGGAGAGGTAAAGAGAGGGACCAAGCCAGGTGGATAAAGACCAGTGCAAAGGGATACAAATGAAGGAAGGAAAGAGGAAAATCTAGAGGGACGTCTGAATAAAAATGATGAGAAGACAGAAGACCTGGGGTGGGTGGAGAGGGCCAGGGGCAATGCAAAGGACAGAAAGGGTGGCAGGAGACAGAGCCAGAGAGCTTCCTTTCCAGGAGGAGAGAGGAACTTGGTAGGAGGAGGAGAAGGAAGCAGAGATGTTAGCCAACTCCGAGGTCAGAGACGGAAGCAGGGAGGCCTGGGGGAGGGGTCGGCTGCGTGCCCAGTGTCCTCTCCCCCATCTGACTGTCCACGGGAGTTAATCCTTGGTCTTCCACTCCATCAGGCTGGCAGGACTCTCTCCCTTGCCTCCTGCCCACTTGGCTCCTTAAATGTGTCTAGGGGAGGTGAGCGGTGGTGGCAGGCAACAGAGAAAACAGCTCTGGGAATAAACAAATCCCCCGCTCAGCCTCCTGAGACCAGGACACTCGGGACACCGGGCAGAAAGTGAGAGTCACACCAATGCTTCCCAGTGGTTTCCTGCATGCCTGGGAAGAGGCTTGGGAGTTGCATTAATAACTAAGATGGAGATAAACGGCTTCCATGTGGTGCACACTTGCTGAGCTCTTTCTATGCATTACCTCATTGAGTCCTCACAACCACTCTGAGCTGCAGGCCATTACTCACTCCCTTTGAACATCTGAGGCTCAGAGAGGTTCAAGAACCTGCCCAAAGTTGCACAGCTGGGAAGTGGTGGAACCGGGATTGGAACCCCTGCTTTTAACTTCTGTTCCTTGTGATCTATAAAGAGGAGTGAGGTGGTGCTGGCCTCTTTGTGAGAGTTCCCCACCTCTGAAGGCCCAGCTTCCTTTAGGAAACAATCCCCAGTGAGATGTCCCCCTCCACCCCCAGCAGCCTTCCGCATGCTTTCCAGGTTGGTGTGACCTCGGAGGCACCTCAGCATTGAATGGCTGTATAGACAAGGGCCTCCCAAAGCAGGCAATGTGTGGAACTGAGTCTCTGGTGACCTGAACCCCAGATTGTATTCATTTGTCCATCATCCCCAGGCTTAAAGAATTAGCTGGTGAGGATGAAGAGACAGTGTTTAAAGCCAGATCCTTCTCCTAAGGAGAAGCAAAGGCCTGGGAGGCCGACTGGGGATTCTCTGTACCACTGTGGCCATGAGGACCCCATGGAACAATGCATGCAGAGGCAGGAGATGCTAAGAAGCCTTGGGGCTGGCCTGGGCAAGAAGAGAGGCACTTGTTAGTCTGGGGATACCAGGCTGGTATCCCCTGGGTGAGGCCTGGGTGAGGGTGAGGCCTGGCACGGATGGGCCAAGTGTGTTGGGCTGCTGCACTCCTCCAGACTGCACCAGGGTCCTCCTCCAGGTCTTGCCCCAACATAGGTACCAGCTGAGGGTTCAGGATTTCTCAGAGCTCAGGTGACCTCCTGTAGAGGGCGCCCCTGAGCCCCAGCCTGGCAGCTTCATCTACTGCAGCTGGCAAACACCCCAACGGGAGGAAGTCAGACCCGAAGGCTCATGTGACCCAGAGGTGGCCTCCACACAGTGACCCGTCTCCCTTCCTCATACATGCAGCACCCATGGACAAGTCCGACCACTGGAAACCAAACCCCACATCTCTGCCCTTCTGAAATAATCAGCGTGGACCAGGGCTCCCTGTATGCAGGGCTCTGACTTGGATACTTTCTGATGTTCATCTTTTACAGTTTTCAGTTACTCAAAGGGACAGTTCCTGCTGCCCATTTGACAGATGAGAAAATGGAGGCTGAGCGAAGTGACTTGCCCAAGACCACGCCCACAGTGAGTAGCAGTGCCTGATTTCAAGACCATTCATGTCCTTTCCACTACCCATGTCCCCAACCCCCAGAAGCTACCCCACATTATATGACCAGTGCAGCCATGACTAATAATATCAAACTCAAACCTCAAGTGCCACGTTGAAAAGAGGAATCTGCAAGGCATCTGACAAGCATCCTATGGGGGAGAGAGCCTGTAGGAAGGCCCCCATAGCTGCCAGCTGCCACCATCACAGCCCAAGCCCATTAGCTGAGTCAGTTTCCTAGGGAAGGTTTTGAAACATTGTTAATTCCCCCAATTACAAGACAAATGCTTGTTGATCCCGTGAAGGTTTCTCACACAGCAGTGCCACGTGAGTGACAGCTAAATCCAAGAGGCCCAGTGCCATGGAGTGGAAAGTGTGCAGTACCTGAAAAAGGAGGCTCAAATCTCAGCCCTGAGCTGTCCTCACTCAGAGTATGACCTTGGGCGAGTCACTTAACCATCCCAGACTTCTATTTCCTCGCCTCTCAAATGAAGGAGTTGAATTATATGGTCCCCAAGGTCCTCGAAGTCTGAACTTTCCAGAAGATGGTGATTCATGATTCAATTAAAGTTTACCAAGCTGCCTATCAGAAAATTTAATGACTCTTCCAAGTTGACCAAGGCAGGCAAAAAAGATTATAAATGTAATTTCATTGAAATGGGAAAAGATGAGAATAAGCAAGCAAATAACAACACAGAGGCCACGCTTACCAGCAAACAGTGAGTCACTGCCTTTGCATGGGGGAAAAAAAGGAATGAAATTGGATTCTCTGGAGCTCACATGGACTTGTTTTCCTAGAGCCTTGGAGAGGGCTTGCTATAGCCAGGGGACAGGTGAGAGTCTTGGGGTTAACTAGAAATGGGGGGAGAGAAATCCCAGGACAATGTGATTTAAGCCAACCTAAAAGAGGAATTTATGACAACTGCAGTCATTTCTTCTCCATTTGACCCACAGGCCTCCAGACCTGCTGGGATGTGGCTCTGAAAGATTCTGAGATAGTTTGGATTGAGTTCCAATGGGAATTTTGTTCCCAGGGAGGTTAAAGCTTCTCTGTGGAACCTCAATCCCCTAAGAAACATTTGCAAAGAGGGTAATTTAAGCAAAAATACTATTGGTTTCCCAATTTACAAGCAATTACACATGATTTACAGCCCAGCCTGCCTCTTGCACAAGCAGCTTCGTAATTTACAAGACCATAAAGTCGGGGGCTCCCATGCTCCCGCCACAATAAATCTGGCCTGGATGGTGACTTGGGGCGGAAATGATTAATCTGCCCTCTGAGGGAAAAGCCAGCACAGTGCTATATTAACTAGGGAAGCATCGTGCTGAGACGGCACTTCTCAGCCCCACCCGTGACACCTGTTTTGCTCTGGAAGAGAAACATGCCCCATGGTCCAAAGAGACAGAGTGTAGGACATGCTGGCCAGGAAAGGATGCCAGCCAAGGGTGCAGGTCCAGCCACCTGTGCACTGATGTGCACCTTACCTGCTGTCTTGAGGAATATCCCAATTTCCTCTCCACATGCCCAGTAATGCATCATCTGGGCCAGTTTGTGGCAGATTTGCGATGCCTCAAGTTGGACATGGGACCAGACAGGCTATCAGGCAAGTGTCAGACAGAAAGGCCATGGTTTGGCCCATACTGCAGCTCAAGAGTTTGCCAAGCCAACATGGGCCTTGGACGTTCATCAGAGCAGTCCAGCTTAGATTGGGTAAGTCTGGATCAGAGCCTCTTTGCCAGGACAGAAACAGGGCTGGGAGGTCAGCACCGGGGACAGCTCCAGCAAGGCTCTGCTTGTCTAAGGCTGATGATCCCCAAGGTCTTTTGACTTCCCGCAATTGACCTTAGCTGGGGGCGAAGGTGAGAAAAAATTTCTAGCTTGAAAAGCCTGGACTGAGAAGGCAGATCTCAATCTTTTTGGATCCATGCAAGAGCCCTCTCTCCTTCCTCACAAAGCCGGGTGTCTCTGGACACACAGATATCACTCTGAACATCACTGAATCCCTGATGGATTTAATCACAGCTTATTTCCAAGATCCTCCTCATCAGAACCTTCTTCCAGGGTACAGACCAACCCCAACCCCCTGGCATTCTCACCTTCATGGGGATCCCGAACTTCAGGCTTAGATCCTGAGAAGAAAAAAATAATAGATCCAGGCATGGAGAGCCCCCCATTCATTTATTCATCAAGTATCTATTAAGACCCGATGTTTGCCAGACAATGTGCTTGTTTTGGGGCATACAGTAGTTTAAAAAAAGACATATGGAATCCTAGCCCTCTTAATAGGTGAGAAGGACAGTTAAGTTGATGTTAACAATCATGAATATTTGTCAAATTCTTACTAAGTATCAGGTCTCGTGTTGGGACCCTCTGTAGACAGCATCTCATTTAATCTTCTAAGAAACCCCAAAATTATCAGCTAATCACATAGCTAGTAAGAAGAGGGGCTAAGATCTGAAGTCAGGCATCCTGACTCTGGGGCCTTCCCTTTTAACCACTGGACAATGACCATATAGCTTGGTCCATGCTGTGACAGAGTGTAAGAGCCTTCCTGGTCCTCACTCCTCTTCCCCAGCTCCTGGTCCTCCCTTCTTCACTGAGAGCTGAGACCAGGGGCTACATCCCCCTGTGCCATTTCTACTGGCCCCCACAAATCACTGAGAAGTGCTTCTCACTCTGATGCTTTTCTCTGCCTTGTCCTGGATTTCTGCTCCAACCTCCATGCCCAGGAGGGCCTGACTACTCTCTGCTCAGGTCACTCTACAGCGTGTAGCTCAGGGCCCTGAGGGAGCAGAGACTCATGGGTCATCTGTGTTTCAGTGGAAAAACTGACACCAAGATGGACAGCCACCACACATGGTCTGGAAAGGAGGAGGCAGGTGACAACATAGGAGGTAAAGAGAAAGCAGGACGGAAAACCAGGTAGAAAATCCAGCTTGACAGACACAGAGTGGTGTGGACAAAGGGTGGGGCCTATTGACAATGCTCCTAGAAGGTAAACAACAAGAGGTGAAGGACACAGGGTTAAGAGAATGCACTTGGGTGCCAGACACACTGAGTCAGAAGCTAACTTTACCATCTACAGACAGGTTACTTAAACTCTCTAAGGCTCTGTTTTCTCATCTGTAAAATGGGGCTAATAATAGCAAAAACACATCCTGTTATGATAATTGAGATAACAGATCTATGATAAATAGTAAGCGCTCAATAAATGATGGCAATAATGTGATAATAACGACTTATACTTTGCCCAGTGAGCCTGTCCTGAAGGACCTGGCCCCGGGCACCTGGGAACAGAGGCCCAAATTCAGTGCCAGGCCCTCTGGTGTGTTTTTCACTAGGCCCTCTGTCCTACTGAGGAAACAGCTGGTAGAGCACTGGGGTTCTGTGAGGGTAGCAGATTCCCTGCCCTCAACTCTTCTCCAGCTACCCCCATCTCTTACAGGTAGAAACATCCCTGGAAGCTCCCACCATAAGTCATGAGAGCACTATTATTCACTTCCTCACAGTTTCACCTGCTCTTCTCTCTCTCTCTCTCCCCTTCTCCCTCTCTCTGTATATGTGTGTGTCTGCTTTGTTTCCCTCTATTCATGCTCCTTCCCTAGATTTATTTTCTTTCCTGCCCTTTCTGTCTCTGCCCCTCCCCCACCATCACTACCATTGTCCCACAGGGCCAGATAATGGGTGGCCATTGGGAGTGACAGACGTTCCCATAAGGCAGGTCAGAAGCACATTGTTACGGGGGTTGACTGAGTACCCTACCCCCAGGTGTTGACATTCCCCCAAGAGCAGAGAACATTTTAACCTCTTTCCAGACAAGCTTTGGGCAACTCTGAAGATCCTTTCCCCTGCCCTTTCAAAGGCCCCTACCTAGTAGCTCCTCTTCCTCTCTCACATGCACCCAGAGTGCCCATTGGTGACTAGCATAGGGACGTGGTCCCAGGAGCTGCCCCTCCTTACAGTCTGGAGCCTCCACAGTTGCTGGCCCCACCTGCCGCAGCTCCACATGGGGCAAGGCCAGGACTTCCTGGGTCCTTTGCCATGACATTCAGGCTGGCAATGTGGCTGCCATTTCTCCAGCAGTGGGTGCCTCAGGAGCAGGTGTGCCTGTCAGGGCCGCACTGACACCCCCACCTGGGAAGCACTCTACTGTTGTTTGACAGTCGACAATTTGAGCAAACAGAATGACTCATCCGGAGACAAAGCCAAGGCAGGCAGCCTTTCCAACCCTCTCCCAAGGGAGGCAAACTAATCTGGAGGCCTCGTCAAAGTGCCTGCTCTCTACTCTCTCTGCTCCCCATGAAGAAGCCAGATTCATGGAACTGATGGCATATACCACCCTCTCTTCCCCCAAATTACACTGACTCCTAAGACAAAGCAACCCTTTCAGAAAACCAAACCAGCATCCTCCAGCTCATCCCCCAAATCAGCCGTGAAGGTTCCCACGCCAAGAGTGTCACTGGGGCTGAGCAGGGCCCCACCAATGGCAGGAGCCAGTCAAGACAGCCAGGCAGAGAAATGGACCTAAACAGCTCAGAGAGGTCACATCTGCCCCTCAGAAACCAACAAGGGGCTGTGTCTGGTCATGCTCCCTCCATCCCGTGAGAACAGCAGATGGTTAATAAGGAGACGAGGCCCATGTTCAAGTCCGCCACCTGGGAGCAGAGTCAGATTTGGGTTTTGGTTTTGTTTTGTTTTTGGAAGCAAGTTTGATCTTGACAAATTAGCAGCCTCCCAACACACACATAATCATTGACAGATAGATTTATTTATCCATTCATTCAACATTTGTTGGCACTAACCACGTGCCAAACCTGTTGCTAGGCCCTGGAGGTGCAGAATAAAAATCCTAATGATGTAGTAAGAACTGGAGTAGAGACCTGCATAAGGTACCCTGGGTGTGCATGATGAGGAAAGTCACTACTTTCTGAGGGTATTAGAAAGGGCTTCATTGTAGACAGGACACTGACATAAGCAGCAGGGTAAGTGAAATTCACCAAGGGGAGACACGGAGCTCATGGAGTTCAGTGCAGTCTTGGGTCCTGGCTTCAGGCTGTAACACAGGTCTTCTCAAACCCAGCTGGGCATGGCACACCCAGAAAGCACAGAGCTTTCCATGGAACCCCACGAGAGTGTGAATGGACAGAACTCTATCGTGTGAGCTAAGAACAATTCAGCTAACCAAAACTATGACCATATGAAAAACAGAAATGTGAAATACTGTTAAAAAATTGGCAGGTGAAAAAAAGCCATACAACACCAGTGTTGGTTCCAATGGCAGCATGAAGGGCAAGGTTGACAGGTAGGGCAAGGATGTTTGATGTCAGGTGTGATATCCAAAAACCGAACAGTCACTGGTCAAGTCAGCTGCTTCTGCTTTCTGGAGACCCATGTTAGCAAGCACCAAAGATTTAATAAACACACAGAGGCAGAATTGACTGAGAAAATTTTATCAACCAACTACACAGTTTCTGCAATTTGGGAAAAGACCACTCTCTGATGGGAGCTGGAATGGATCTCTCTGCTCCTGAAACTCCCTGAATGTGAACTAGAAGGTCATCTGTATGTCTTCCACAGGTGGTGAGTGGGGCCACTGTACCATGCCAGGCTTCACTGCCCTCAGGAAATTCCTTACACACCAGAGTCTAATATTAGAGGTCCCCATATACTGACCCAAGTGACATTTGTAGCTTTTCTCTCATTGCAGTCCTCTCTAATCTATCTAGGTCATTCTCTTCACCATTCACCTCACATCCTCTACTCTTGCCCACCACTGGAAGCTCAATTCCTGGCACAAAAATTGTACTCAGTAAATATTTGATGGATGAATAAAGGGATGGATGGGTGGATGAATGGTTGGACAGGTGAGTGAATTTCTACCACTATGCCATTTGCTCTGACTGGAATTCCCTCCCCAAATCCAGCTTGTCTTGGAAACCTGGCTCCAAACACTTCTCCTAGAATTCCTCTTTCCCAGCATAGAGATTATTTGTTCCTCTTTCTTCCTGGTCATGGGTCTGCCATGCTCACTGGGAAATGAATCATGCCTTGATTCCACAGATTTCCCTGTAATGTCTCCTATATTCCTCTTGGTTTTGTAATTGGTTTTGTAATCTTTAGTCAAAGGCTGTTGGAGGAACAAAGTCACAAAAAGAATTACCCTATATTTTATTCCAAGACAGTCCCGGGCCATTGGGCAAGTCCCAGTAGGAACTGACTAGTGATGATGTGCTCATAACAAGCCCCTGCCGGACAGCCATGCAAAGCTGTGAGACACCAACAGCCAGGCAAAGCAAAATTGGCCTCTCTCCAGCTCTGCCGCTGTGGGACCTTGGCTGACCACTTGCCTTTGGACCTTCAGGAGATGCTCAGTCTGGCTCTTCTGCAGCCATTCCCTTGGAGAACCTCCTTCATCATATGGCTCTGGTAGGGCTGTCTGTCATACAGCACCTTCTCCAAGCCATAGAGATGGGCAAGTGTCTAAAATGGCAAATCAGTCTCATCATCCTCCTGACTCCAGGATTGGCACATGACCAAGTCCAGGCCAAACTGGAGGGCTTTATTCAAAAGCTTGGAGGGGAAACATCCTCCCCATACTAACAGAAGGATGCCTTTGCCATAGAATCGAATGAGGCTACAGCTAGGCCTCACAGAAGGAAAGTCAAGGGACAGTATGGCTGATCACCCAGCTCAAGCCACATCTGAAGCAGTCTACCCCTTGACTGCCCAATTCTGAGGACCTGCTAATTCCCCTTAAGATACTTAGAGTTGGGCCTCTAAAATCAAGAGAATCCAGGATCTAAGTCCTCCCTCTGTGTCTTGAGAAGGATGGGAGGTATGCAAATTGCTCCTCTTCCAGAGGTGGGCGGGGCAGGGGGAAAGGTTATACTTGGACATCAGAAGCTTCTTAGAAGTTCTTAGAGGCTCCTAGAACCTTGCTCCAATCCCAGGCAGGCTCCTGGGTGGCCTTCCACAGCTCTGATCCTCAAGGCTCAAAGACTTCGAGGTGGATAGGAGAGTGAAAGAGACTGCTGCCTGCCATATCTTCTCCAGTAGAGTCATCAGCATCCACATTCCCCCACCTGACACCCTTCTTTTTTTCTGCTCTTCTTGCAACCACATTATACAAACAAGCCCGCTTACAGTCACAGAGCCCTGGAGACACCTTTTTGGAGGGAACGGGGAAACTTCTCCAGCTTACCTCTCCACAAAGTGCTTCTGCGATAGAACCACTCCCCAGGGCCTGGCACCATCTGTTGTTGGAAATCCCCTGTGCTAATTATTAAACTTCTCTGAGTGGAAATGAATCATGGAGCCAGGCAGGAGGGGGCTTGAGGAGGCACTGGCAATTTACTTAGCGGTAGTAATCATCCCAGCCAGGCCACACGCGGAGGCTCCCGATCCATCTTTGGCGAGGTCTCCGCCACGTGCTCCGCATCCCAACGAGGCTGTTATTTCTGAAGGAGAATCCACAGGGCTTGGGAGCCCTGGGAATTTCCTGCAGAAGTTCAGTGGGCTGGTACCTCCTTGAAGCCCCTAAGGACCCCACTCTGCCTAGGCCCAAAGAGTCAGCCAGGGCTGAAAGTGGACAGATCTTGTTAGAATGGACCACGCCTTTCATACCGATGCCAGCATCTTGGAAGCAAAGTAACGGGCCCATGGGACCCCAGCCAGCTCCTGGATGAGGAAATACAATGGCGTAAGAAGATCTTGCCCCTGAATGACACCACAGAGAGGATGGAAGGGATAGGAGCAGGGTCTTGAGAAATAGGATGTGGGTCCTACCCTAACAAGGGCTCCCACCACCTCCCAGGCTTCCCGTTGCTACTCTTATTCCCCTTTCCCTAGGGTAGGCTGGGCCAGATAAAGTTCAGGGAGTCAAAATGAGTGTCGGGCACTAGGAAAGAAAGTCCCCAAGTCTTGAGCACTTTCTAGGGTCCAGTTACTTTGCTGTTTTCTCAGGGAATCTGCCCAACCACCATGCAAGATGGTCATTATTCTCATTTAACAGACTAGGGAACTGAGGCTCAGAGAGGAAAAGTCACTCGCCCAACATCCCTCAGCAAGCTGGGAGCAGAAGTTGGCCCAGTTCCATGTGATCCTTTTCTCTCTACTACATTAGGGGCCGAAGGATGGGGCGGAACATCTCTGTCCAGAGGAGGATTCGTTGATACCTAGGGAAAGCACATGGAGGCCTGCCCTGCCCAGGCCATAGCAGGCCCAGGGTCTCCATCATCATCATCGTCAGTTCTGAGCATGTACCAGGTGCCCACTGGCCTTGAGAGAACAAAGACCTGAGAGGTTCCCACTGTAGTCCCCTGGGAAGAAAGTCAGGTATTAGTGACCCATGCCAGTCTGGTATCTTCCCCAGGACAAAAGAAGAAAAGCAGATCTCGCCAGGCGCAGTGGCTCACGCCTGTAATCCTAGCACTTTGGGAGGCCAAGGCAGGTAGATAGTCTGAGGTCAGGAGTTCGAGACCAGACTGGCCAACATGGTAAAACCCCTTCTCTACTAAAACTACAAAAATTAGCTGGGCATGGTGGCACGTGCCTGTAATCCCAGCTACTAGCAGGGCTGAGGCAGGAGGATCACCTGAAACTGGGAGGCAGAGGTTGCAGTGAGCTGAGATCGCACCATTGCACTCAAGCCTGGGCAACAGAGAGACACTGTCTAGGAAGGAAGGAAGGAAGGAAGGAAGGAAGGAAGGAAGGAAGGAAGGAAGGAGGGAGGGAAGGAAAGAAGGAAAAGAAGGAAAGAAAGGGAAGTCTCCAGGCACCTACCCCTTCATGCACCTACCCTTCCCTTGTTTAGGTCCTTCCAAAGCTTCCCCCAGCCCTTAGGATAGCATACAGAGGCCCCAGGGCCCTGCAAAGCCTGTCCCCTGTCCACCTCCTTAGAGCTATCACTCCACCTCTCTTTCCTGCGTTAGCAGCGCTGGACTTCTCTGGCCTGGGAAAGCACCTGCTCTGTCTGCACACCAGGCCTTTGCTTGAGCTGTTTCTTCCACCCAAAACACCCTTCCCACGCTCTTTGCCTGGCTACCTCCTCCTTCTTTAGGTGTCAGCTTGGACATCACTTCTTTAGGGGAAACTCTCTTGAAGCACGAAATGGGCCATGATAAATAATTTTAGATGACGTAGCAGACGGTGTTGATGCTGCATGCCACGTCCTCCCAGCTCACCTGATTTCAGAACAGCTGTTGTGGAGGGTGCTCTGCCCTTGTCTCACCTGAATTGTGGGAAGATCACTCAGCCCCACATGAACAATCAGGAAGTGTCGGGGGAAGTAAAGTAATGGGTGTTGGATATTGCAGCTCTGTGGCCAGCTTCCCCATCCTCCATTGAGGTGACTCTGTGGTGTGTTCCGCTCCGTTCTTCAGGCCTTCATGAGATAGGGGCCCCAGCAAACCCATGAAATGCTGAACAGCAGCCAACTTAGTATCTCATTGGCTTTTATCCCTTCCCTGCCTCAGTTTATCCACACCTGCGCTCCTGCTTTCTCTCAGGTAAACGACCAGTCCTCACATCCTTATCTTAGGCTCTGCTTTCTGAGCAGGTGATCACAGAAAACTTATTAGGCTGGTGCAAAAGTAATCGCGGTTTTTGCAATTACTTCAATGACAGAAACCGCAACTATTTTTGCACCAGCCTAGTACTTTATTAGTTATGTACATATGTATTAAAATGTTAACATATATATATTTAGCATTTATGTGTTTTAAAATATAGACAGCACAGATAATAGTCCAAAGGTGGACACAACCCAAATGTCCATCCCTGATGAATGGGTAAACAATGTGATATAAACACAAATGAAATATTATTCAGCCTTAAAAAGGAATGCAATTCTGATACATGCTACAACACGGATTAACCTCTAAGGCATGCTAAGGGAAATAGGCAAGGCATGAAAAGATAAGTATTGTATTTATTCTGCCTCTATGAGGTACCTAGAACAGGCACATTTATAGAGACAGCAAGTAGGACAGAGGTCACCAGGGGCTGGGGGGAGGGACAATGGGGAAGTATTGTTTAATGGCTACAGAGTTTCTGACCGAGATGATAAAACAGTCTGGAAATGAACAGTGGTGATAGTTGTACAAGATTGTGAATTGACTTAGCGTTACTGAATCAGATACTTAAAAACTGTTAAAACGGTAATTTTTATGTTTTGTATATATATATGTACAACAACAAAACACTTTAATAAAGTTTAAATGCACATAAAGCGCACGTTGAGACTCAGGTTTTCACAGATAACATCACTCAGGACAAGGCTAAAACATTGATGAGCCTATCTAAAGTTTCTCGTCGCCAGGCTGGAGTGCAGTGGTGTGATCTCGGCTCACTGCAACTTCCGTCTCCCAGGTTCAAGAGATTCTCCTGCCTCAGCCTCCCGAGTAGCTGGGACTACAGGCACACGCCACCACGCCCAGCTAATTTTTGTATTTTTAGTACAGATGGGGTTTCACTACGTTGGCCAGGATGGTCTCGATCTCTTGACCTCGTGATCCATCCATCTCGGCCTCCCAAAGTGCTAGGATTATAGGTGTGAGCCACCGTGCCTGGCCAACCTCTCTAAAGGTTTTAAAAAGAAAAACAATAAGAAGTAAATGATCTTGGAGGCTGGCATGCTGATAGGGCAAAAATGACGAAGATGGAATTTAAATGATCGGTTTTGGGAAGCCCTGCCCTAAAGGAGATGACATCTCCAGTGCTGCGTGCTCCTGGGGCACCCTCCACTTTCTCCTTTTCGTGCTGATCATTACAGCTGCAAAGCCTTATTTCCTTGTCTGTTTCCCCACAGGCCTGTAGGTCACATGACAGGTCGCATGAGAGCAGTAACCTGTCTGCCCCATTCCTTCCCGTATCCCAGCATGCAGCAGGTGGGAAGTGTTAATAAACAAAGGCTAAATTGAATGAATTGAAATAAGATCTAAGCAGGACGGCCTCCTGAAAGAGGAGAGTCTCCGAAAATGAGCAGGATTTGCTTTAATAGCAAAGAGGCAGAAGAGCATCCTGAGTAGCAACCCAAAGTAGGAAGCCCTGTGGTGTGTAAGAAGCAGTGGGTTCACCCACGTGGCTGCAGCAGGGGACAGGCACATGGGAGGGTGTGTAGCGGTGTGGTCAGAGATGAAGCTGGAAGTGAGATGAGGCCTTGAATGCCAACCTCAGGCATTTAGGTGAATGCTTGTAAGCCAACAGGACAGTGATGGAGGAGGTTCTCTACCCCTTCCCTTGCGCCAGAGTTTTAAATCTCAGCTTGCCCCGCAAGACAGGAGGTTCCACCTGGGGATGGCCTTCAGGGCATCTATGACCTCTTACATTCTATGCAACTTATTACATGAATGTGCATTTTTTTCTCCTGGGGAGAAGGGTTTATCGTTTTTATCTGGTCTAAAAACCCTTTGTGATCTCTTAAATAGTAAGATGCTCCTGGCTCTGGGGAAAAAGCCAGTTGGGCAGGGTCTTGCTCAAATTTCCTCCATCCCCATGGGTCATGGACCTTGGCAGATAAGAATGCCAAAGTGGGCAAGGTCTACCCAGTGATCTCAGTCAGGATCCAGCTTCACCACTGCCCAGATTGAGGGCTGGGACTCAGAAGGTATGAAATCGACTGCATCTCAAGGTATGCTATGGTTGAAGGGATGATGGGTGCTGCTCTTGGCCCCCTCCCTATGGTTCTTGTATCTCTGCGTCCTTCCTGGGGCTCTGAGTCATCACCCGAGTCACTGCCCTTTTTATTCCAGACCAACACAATCCCAAAGCACCAAGACTCAGTTGACCGCCCTTATGAGCCCCACTTCAGGGGCTAGGGTGGGCTGATTGACCCCCTCCCCAGTCACCCAAACTTCTGAAACACATCCCTCTGCCAAAAAGGCATTCTGGCCGCAGGACAGATGAGAGTCACTCATCGCTCTGTCCTGATCCAGCATCTGGCACAGAACAGCCAATCATGATCTAAGAGTCCAAGTGGGTGTGACCAGCAGCAATCACCGCAGTCCCACTGGTCTCTCTCCAGCGACTGGCTGCCAGCCCCCTCCCTTCCCCCCAGGAAGCCAGTTCACATCATCCCTCTGGTGTTGGAGTCAGGTAGACATGGATTCAAACCTCACATGGATCATTTGCCAGCTCGGTGCAAATTAATTCCTCGAGAATCCTCCATTTAGCTCTGAAATGGGGTTAGTAATCTTTACTTCATTGACTCCTTATAGGGTAACAAATGAAATCATGTCTGCCTCTCCCAAACCAGGTCCCATTGTCTTACGGATTTGAGACTCATATCTCCCTCTTGGAGATGTATAAGATTCACTATTATACTAAAGGTCTGAGAAGTTCTGGATAAAAGACACCCAGAACTGGACCACGAAATTCTGTTATGAGAGCACCCTGACCATTGTGTGCACAGCTGGCTGAGAAGCAGAGCTGGTGTATGTTAAAGCAGCAGCTTGAGCCTGGCAGGCAGTAGATGCTCAATTAACAGGCTCTGTCTTCCCCTCTGCAGCACGAAATATGCAAAAAATGTAGAAAATTAAGATAGTAAAGCCATTCCCCTGTGATGCTTCCTGTGACAGCTCTGAAGGCGGTTTTAGGGGAGGGGGCTGGAGAGACTGAGAACCTGAGGCACAGTTTCCTGGGACCAGCTGGTTGATTCTGGGGGGGCTGCCCTGCCTTGCTGAAGAGGGTGGGTGAATCCTGACAGATTTGAATGCTTCCTAATCTCCTGAGGGTTTCTCTTCTGACAGCCAAGACCCACCCACCCATTAGCAGGACTAGGTGGCCAGAGTACTGAGAAGAGAAAATCAGTGAAAAGGAAACAAGCCAATAAACAGAGTCCACCCACTGCCAGAGGCCCCAGAGCCCCATGTGGAGCCAACTCTGGGGGCAGGTCCTGCAGGGCAGGACCTCCCCTGCACGGCCACAGCGACCCAATGGGGCTTCTCTCTGCACATCACTCCCCCCACACTGTGTCCGCTGATTATGGCACTGTTCCCTACTACAGCATAAACGAATGCATTATGTCTTTGTTATGCTAATGTCATAGCACGACGCAATTTAAATAGCACTTCCAGAAAAATTAAGTATGTTCATTGACACAGTGAAATGTTTTCACCCTCGATGTAACCTTCACAGATTCTGTACAAAATCCATCAGTCAGTGAGCTATTCATTTGCGAATGCTTAGCAATTATTATGCTAATGCATCACAATGCATTACAGCAAATTCTCTGTAAGTGGCAGGAAGTGCAGCTGCCTGGCACACACCATGCCCAGATTACGGGGCATCTATCAACATACTGAGCCATCACTGCAACTTGAGTCCAACCATATTTTGAGTCTTGCCTTCAAGGAGCAGACCTCCACAGGTTCATGGACTCGGCTAGAAAGCAAACATCAACACATCCTTAGACGTCTCCTGGCACGGAGTTGTATCAGTTAGCTACTGCTGCATAACAAATCATCCCAAAATTCAGTGGCTTAAAGCAATAAGCATTTGCTATTGCTCAGGAGCCTGTGGATCAACTAGATAGATCTACTGATCTGGGCCAGCTAGGTAGACCTAGGGTGGCTCACTAGTGTATCTGTGGTCTGTGGGGGCTAACTGGTCATGACTGACAGTTGGCTGGCTATCAACTGGGGCAAGGAAGGGGACTTAGCCACTCATCTCTCATCATCTAACAGGCATATCAGGCTTATTGATATGACAGTAGCAGGATTCTGAGGGAGAATAAAAGCATGCAAGGAACCTTTGCAGAAGTTTAGGCTTAGAACTGACACAATGTCCCTCCTGTCACATTCTAGTGGCCAAGGTAAGTCACATGGCCAGCTAAATTTGAGGAATTTCATAGGGATTTAGTAGGGATGAAATTTAGCTCAAACTTAAATTTGAGTAGGGAAATAAACTCCACCTCTTGACAGAAGATACCAGCCACGTTGTATAGATCATGGATACACGGAGGAATGAAGAACTGCAGCCATTTGCCATCAATCTACTACTAGAGAGCTGTCTAAATTATACATATTGGAAGATC
This sequence comes from Cheracebus regulus, assembly GCA_963574635.1. NCBI lineage: Eukaryota > Metazoa > Chordata > Mammalia > Primates > Pitheciidae > Cheracebus > Cheracebus regulus. Next base: position 27,133 of record CAUYQU010000378.1, read on the forward strand.
AAGAGAGGCTGGCATTGACTATGCTCAGGTGCTACCTTACAATGTTGGAGCAGTACAGCTTGCTAAGTAGATCAGGGTTACTGACTATGGTGACTTCTATAAACTGAATTGCCCCTCTAGGTATAGTATCCACTTCCAATTTAATAGACAAGTCACTGCAATAGAAGAGGGCTTCAGAGCCACCAGCCCCCACTACAACACACGCTCAACCTACAGAGTTGGCCTGCAAGGAAACATCCACACTCCTTGTTTGGACCAATGGCATGTGCCAATGAACCAACAGGCCAGGTCTTAACCTGTGGCTGGGGACTGGTGTCCAGTTCTTGTCCATCCAGAACTCACAGGCTGGTTTTGGCCACTTGACACAACCAACTGAACAGTCAGATCTAGAAGGCTTGGGGCTTGAAGCTCCGGTGCAGGAATCGTCTCAATTTGAAACGAGCTCATACTGTGCCTGCTCTACCTGCACCCTGTCCGAGGGAACTGCCCTATTCACACCCTCCGCTTCTGTGGAGGTTGTGCTTTGTATCCCATGCTCCTTAGACACAGATGATTGGATAAAGGGAGAGACACTTGACTCAAGGACAAACAACCTATATGACCTGGCTCATAAAGAGAGTTGATCCAGAGTTCTTCTCTTGGGAATCTCAACTAAGAAACACAGAGAAGCCTTGCAGGTCGGTGGTGGCAGGAGCTGCAGTTGAAAGACCCAGAGGTGGCGTCAGGCCAGAGAGGCATGATGGGCTATGGGGCACAGAAGCCAGAGATGGCATGGGATGTGGATGGAGGGAGAACAAGGCTCAGGTTTCACAGGGCTGAAACCACATGAGGGTACGGAGGGGTCAGCAAGAGAAGAGAGAGAGAGTGCTCCGCAGAGCCCCCTGGATTTCAGAAGGCTCTCCAGGTACAGCTCCAATCCACATGCATCTTGAGAGGACACCCTCTTGAGTGGCAACTCAATAAAGCCGACCACAACACCACACGCTCACATCTTCCTGAGTGTGTGGGTCTCCATGTTCCTCATGTCTTTTCCTAGTAAAGCTTCCTCTGAGAGTGAGTTTATTGCAGTGGAACCAGCAGGACCAAACCATGGGCCCCCAGCTTGTTCTCCACACAGTCATCAGAGGGATATTTTAAAAATACAAATCTGATCAGGCCATAACCCTGCTTCATGCCCTCAGATACTTCTCATAGCTCTTCAGGTCAAACCTAAATCCTCTTGAAGACTACAGAGCGCCATGTAGTCCAGCGTCTGCCCAGCCCTCCAGCCCCACCTCCCGTGCTCTGCCCCTGCCCTGCTCACTGGGTTCACATCGGCACCCAGCCCCCTACAGCGGGAAGGTGCCATGCTACCTCTCTCGTGGGTCTTCTCTTTGCTCCTTCCTTTGCTTGGGGCACTCTCCCTCCTTCTGTGGTGCCACTTGCCTTCTTGGCTACTGGGATTCAGTTTCTGTGATTTGGACTCTGGATGCCTGGATCTCCTTACCCCTGAACCCTTCCCACCTGGACTCAGGGACCCTTCACACACACCCAGATTGACAGGTGCAATTAACAGGCCCCTGGGATGCTGCAGGCCTGGATAGTCAGCTCTGGTCACCCCCAGGGTCCCGCAAGGTCTGGCTTCCCTCAATAGGTATCTTCTTCCCTACCCAGGCCCACACATAGGGAACAGTGTAACCGCAGCAGCAAATAAGGGTCAGTTTAGGCTTCACAGTGGCAGAGAATCCCTTCCTGAGGACCCTGAGGGAATATGTCCACTCAGAAGATGAGTCATCACAAAATTTCAGCCTGGAAACTGGGAGAGAATTGCTTTGCCCTTCTATTTACAGATGAGGAAACTAAAGCTCCCAGCGTCTGTTCATCCCTTTGCCCCCTCCCTGTCCCATTGGCTTGGCCAAGAAACAATGAATGAGTGGATGATTATACCCCCAAAACATGATGACCATAGCTGAAACAGACTGAGTGCTGGATGTATACCAGCTTTAAGTGTTTTATGTGGGTTATTTTATTTTATCCTTACAATACATTAAACAGATGAAGAAACTGAGGCTCAGTGAAGTGTTAAGTGTCTCACACTCATTACGTGGTGACACTGGGATTTAAACCCAGGCAGTCTTGTGCCAGGGCTAATGCCTTCTCTGCTACCCTGGGCTACCTTGGTCAACTCAGGTTATCTGGGGTTTCTCCATGGAAGTGGCTGGAGGGTGGGTACACAGAGACGGGTCTGCAGTGCCCACCTGCCATCGCCATAGGGCTGGGCTGGGCTGGGCCTCTGGGAGGGTGAGTGGGTCACGCATCATCATGCCCCTTTAGTTGCCTGCCTAGTGACCAGGGAGAGGGAGCAGTGAGACAGCCAGCCAAGGTCAGGGATGATGGAGGGACAGGTAAAGGAAACTGTCATGAGAGCTCTATTTAGAGGCTGTTTGAGACTCCTCACAGCCACACAATAAGGTGGGATCCTTGTTCCCATTTCACAGTTGAGAAAACTGAGTCCAGGAGAGAAGAACTGGTCTATAGCACATAATCTAAGTGACCAAACTAGGGAGTGCAGCCAGGCCTCTCTGATTGGTGTGTGTTCCACTTCACCTCCTAGAATCCAGCCTGGACATTTCTCCAGGAGGGCCATGACGGGAGGAGGGAGTGAGTCATGTGTCTCTTTGTTGCTCTTGTGTACATGTCCCAGGAGGCTACACAGGCTGCCTATAGCATTCCTGTGGTGAATGCTTCTGAGCACCTTCTATGTACCAGGCACTGTTCTAGGCATTGCAGATATGACACAACATCCCTCCTGGAGCCTGGTAAAGGGAGTCAGATTATAACCCAATAAAGGCAGAAGGCAATGCCAAGGAGCAGTGCCACTAGCCAAGCTGCAGGGGAGCCGCGTATGCGTCTCAGAGCCTATGTGCAAAGGAACCTGAGCTAATACGCAAACAGGGAGCAGGAGCGTGGAGGAGGCGCTGCGAGTGGAACAGAGTCCTCTCCAGGCACCTAGCGTGGCTCCCAGGTCCTCTCTACTGCCTCCAGCTCCTGAGTCCCACTCTTGCTGCCACAGCTCAGCCCACTCAGCCAGGACAGGTTAGAACGCCCCACACGGCTTGTCTCCTGTAAACTCTCGGGAATGTGCAGTTTGTCTCAGCCAAACTGGGTGGCATGGGAGGGGTGAGTGCGTGGTGCTGGTGAAAAGCGAGTACCTGGGATAGGACTCTGATGGTCAGGGCCCTGGGCCAGAAGCCAGAGGCGCTGTGGCTCTGGTCCTCAGGGGCAGGATCTCACATGAGGGTCCGGCTCCCACAGCTTTGGGAGGAGGTGGCCCGGCTTGGCACACCACCCAGAGGAGCTGGGAGGACATGAGTCCTTGGAGAAGGCCACACTGCCCGCAGCTTAAAGCCTCCAATCCTTACTACCTAACGTGTGGCAAGTGGACCACAGCATCCACACTACTAGGAGGCTGGTTAGGAATGCAGAGTCCAGGTCCGAAAGAGCAGACGTGATATGAACAATTCGTGGATTCAAGTTGGAGAAGAAGCGCCTTAGGTGACTCACTTAAGGAAATAATCCCATGGGAAGGGGAAAATCCCCGCCCCCAGCCAGGCCAAGCCTATTAAGGGACAGTCAAGTCACTGACCTTTCCAGGTAACTCACTGGCCAGGAGGGAAGGGCAGCAGGGGCAGCCCAAGGACCAGGGTCTTTAGCAGGGAGCAAAGCGGAGGGGTCAAGAACAGAGCTGAGGCTGGGACAGGAAGGGAGGCGAGCAGGAAGTGGGGGAGGTGGGGGAAGGAGGAGGAGCGGCTGCCAGGCTGGCTGAAGGCTGTTGGCCAACAAGTAGGGCAAGGAGCCGACTGCAGCTCTCAGAGGGCCGCTGACACCTCCCCAGAGCCCGATCATCTCCACGGACAATTAAAACCTGGCTGTCTCGAGCAAGCTCCGGCCGATCCCAGTCCCCCTGCTGCAGCACAGCTCCGGCTCCAGCCCTCTTGTGGCACATACATAGGCTCTCTCGCACAGCCGCAAAATCACACATTCCCTGGAATCCTCACACCACGCATCCGTGTGCACCCACGCATGTGCACACCCGAGCAGCGTGCGGATTCTCCCCCACGCGTACACCAAGGGCTGCCTGTGCTCTTAGAATCTCTGCTTCTCTTGGGCACAAACACACCCTTCCCACAAACACAGGATACCCACATTGTAGCACGTACGAAAGCATTCACACACACACACACACATACACTCTGGGATGTAGGGCCCCATATACCCACATCTATCCTGCCCCATGCACATATTCCCACACGCATGTTCCGCTCATACCCACAGGTACACATGGCACAACAGCACACCTCCACATGCAGGCACACCCCTTCTGGCACCGGGTGGAGGAGGGGAGATAACTCCAGGGAACACTCATGAGAGCTTCTTGCGTGCCAGGAACTGCCCTGGGTGCTCTCCATGTCTTTACTCCTCATTGCAACCCCAGGAGGTAGGGGCCATCATCATTTTCATTTCACAGATATGGAGGCACAGAGAGGTCAAGGCATTTGCTCAAGGTCACACAGCTAAGAAGCAGCAGCAGAGCTAGGCCTCAAATCCAAGCTCTTGACCACTACTCTGTAATGCTCTATCCCATGATGCTCATGTCAGGAAACCTTCAAAACTGAGGCCCTCCTAGACCCCTCAGTTTAAATTAAGTTCCTTTGTTATATGGTCTGGGAGTGCCTCTAGGATTTTCCTTGGTGTTAATTACTACAGTTAATAACATATTTATGAGAGTTTAGATTTTCACTCATTCATTCTACAAATGCTTATTGACCATCCACGAGGTGCCTGGTACTATTCTGGGCACTGAGGCCTGTTCTAGTCTCTGTCTCCCTACTACTGCCCACCCATGGGGGTGGGGATCCCATCCATAATGGCTGGCAGGGTGCCTTTGACACAGAGCAGCACTCACTAAAAATTAAAAGAGTGAATGAGTGAGAGCATTAATAAGACAGACTACACTGCGACAGCGTATTCCTCCTCACTCATGCACACAGGCGAAGAGCCTTGGGATCCAAACCTTGCATGCCTACAATGTCCCACTCAGCCTCAGCATCCACGTGCCACCTCTCACGAACCACGCACATGCTCATGCTCTAACACCCTCACACGTTTGCAAATACACACACTCTCTCCCACGACATCACACCCAGGCACACTCACACCCACACACGTGCATGCTTGCTCTAACGCTCACACCACACTTAAAGCTACCCATCCTCAACATGCACACTCTCTCCTACCACATTCGTATCCCCGATCCCACACTGGTGAGGACAGGGGCCTGAGTCAGGAGCTCCAGAGGGAGACAGGGGTAAAGAGGAAAGGTGTCACTCAGGGCACCTGGCCCCAGAAAGTGACCCTTTTATGCAGCCAGAGATCCTCCCCTAAATCCCCAACCTCCAGAACTTATGATCTCTCGGCACCATGAAAACTAGGTCAGTGTGGACAGTGAGGTGCCTTGAGGTGTTAAATGCCCCTAGGTCTAGCAGGGAAGAATGGGGCGTGGATGGAAGAGTGCATGGTGGCTACAAACCCCTGGGATAGAAGAAAGAAGGTGGCGAATTCCTGTCGGAAACTGTCCCAATTCCCCTCTTTCATGGCCCTTCCTCTGCGTGGCTTAAGGGGTGCCCCCACACTGGGATCATCTGACCACGTGGGCTGTGAGGTGCAGAGCCCAGGCCAGGAGGGTCGCAGCAAATGACAGTAAGGCTGAGGGTTGATCAGGACGTTCCAGACCTCAGGGTCCTCTCAGGTGGAGCCTGAAACATGCACAGTGGGCGGCTGAGGGGGTGGCGGGACCAGGCTGGGCAGGAAGGAGAAGGGTCCCAGCTCAGGCTGGGATGTGGCTTGAAGCCGGGGCAGGGACCAGTATAGGGGTTAAAGACTCCGCGAAGCAAGGGCAGGAACAGAAAGATGATTCTGGGCACTGGTACTCAGAGCACCCTAAAACAGAATCATCCCTAGGGTGTGGGTCCAGGTGTGCAAAGGAGGGCTCCCGGTTCTAGAGGCCATGGGGCAGGCCAGAGAGGCCAAAGAAGAGAGGGTGAGAAAGGAACAAACACAGGTCTTAGGTGGTGGTAACAGCCCTTTCTCTTTAGAGCTGTCCAGGAGGAGACTGAGGTGGGGCGGGGGTGCTACTTCAGCCCTGCCTTGCCCCTTCCTCAGGCTCCAAAGCAAAGCAGGGAGGTCCGGGTGTCCTGATAGAGCTGTCCAAAGTGCTAAAAACCTGGTCTTTCTCTGCAGCTGGAGCACCTCCCTACCAGCCCCTAGCCCTCTTGTGTCAAACCACCTCCCAGAGCTGCCATAATTCCGGGACACGGGCCTCACAGCATGATCTTCATGGAGCTTGCCTTGATCTCTGAAGTGGGAGCTGCAAGAGCAGGCATTGTAAACTTCATGCCCACCTGCACACCTGCCTCAGGTCCTTGTCCTGCTGGGCAAAAGGTGTGGGCACTGGTCCATCCCGAAGGTGTCCCGGATGAGTCCCAGGTATGGCAGTGGGATGATTCTTTCCTGCTGGGACATCGAGGGGCAGAGGAAAGGCCCAGGGATCCTGGCCTTCCTCCTACACAACAGCAACTGCTAAATGGCAGAGGACAGTTCTTCAGAGGCCGTGCCCTAAGCTGCTGTCACTAGACCTCAAAGGCACTCATGCTTCCTGCCACCCCCAAGAACTCCTGCCACAAAGTTGTGTGTGGGCTCTCCATCTCCCTGCTATGCACATCACACTTGGGGCCCTTCTCTGTCTGATTTCCCACAGAGCAGGACCTGGCAATGAAGCATGAGAGTGGCCCCTTCCAGCTGAGTTCCCTCCTCCTCCTCACTGTGGTGTCCTTGTAAGGAGTGTGGGGACAGGGATGGTGGAGAGAATGCCTGTTCCAGGAGAAGGTAGAGACGAAGTCTCCCTGGAGTACAGCTCCAGCTATTCCTCACGCAGCCCAAGAAGAAGGGACCCCACCCTTCTGCCTAGAGGAGCCCTCATCCTACCCCAGAGACCCAGACTCACCATCTCCTCCTCTCTGAGCTCCCACTGAGAATCCTAAGGAGTTGTATGCCCAAGAAGACAGCCGCTGGAGAAAGCTAAGGAGTCTTAGTTCTAAGGCTTGGCTTCAGCACTGAATGCCATGATTCCTCAACATCCATCCAACCACTCACCCCACCAGTCCACCCATACATCAGTCTGTCCATCTGTCTGTCCACCCATCTATTCATCCATCCATCCATCCATCCATCCAGGTCATGTTCCCTGAGCTCTGACTGTGCCAAGCCCCAGGTTCTAGGGACAGAGAGATGAATAGAAACAATCCCTACCCTCAAGGAGCTCCCAGCCTGATGAGAGAGAAGATGTGAAGGAAGAGAAATGACAAGGCAGAGAGATAAGTGCAATTACCAAGCCCTGAACAAGGAGCTGCTGAAGCACATCTGCCAGAGCCTAGAGGAGCTGAGGAAGGCCTGGCAGAGGAGGTGACATTTAAGTTGAGTCTTGAAGAATGAGTGGCAGTCTTCCAGCTGGAGACGTGGGGGAGAGCTAATTCCGACTTACCTTAGAGGTGTCTTGTGACAGTTTTAGCTCCACAATTAATAACTTTGGGGTCAAACTAAATTCTCCCCAGCCATTGAGCTCAAAATTAATGCAGTCATTTTAGATCTCGATCTAGGAATTGCAACCACACAGAAAATAGTCACTCACCCCTCCCAAGGATATAACCTTCCCTTAGAAATCCTAGCACATCTATTTAGGGGACTGTGCTGTGGCCCTGGCTGGCTGGACACTCCTCTGCTCTCTCACAGAAATTCTGATTAAGGTTGAATTATCAGAAGCAGAGCCCAAAGGAATGGACACATCATGTCCAAAGTCAAGCCAGTGTGTTGGGGGGGCAGAGTTAAGGTCACAGCTCCAAGCCCATCAGGTGGGCAGCACTGAGGTTCAGTTCAATGCCTGCTCAGCAGAGCTCCCCCTAACAAAGACCTGAGACAAGGGTCTGAGTGCAAGTGCTTTATTTGGGACTTGCTCCCAGGAAACACTGGTGAAGAAAGGCGAGGTGAGGCAGGGAAGGGAATGGAGACAAGAAGGAGAGTGTTGCTGAGCAGATAATCACCAAAGGCAACTCAGGCTCAATCCCATGGGGAGGTGCTGGGAGATGTATAGACTACTCCCAGGATGATCCCACCAGAGGAGCAAAGAAGCCGCGGTATTCATCCTCCAGTCCCCATCCATTATTCACCAAGGCCACACCCGAGGCTTCAGCAACCCAGCTTCCCTGGCCCGGAGAACATCTCCACGGAGTCTTGGATGCTTGCAGTAAAACCCTGCCGGCATAACTGGAATGGTAGGTGCATGGGGCTATGGGTGCAGCCTGGGCCAGGACCCCCACTGACCACAGCAGGAAGGGCATGGCAGTCACTGAGGGGCTATCTTCTGAGGTGAGGGAAGTCTTAAGTTCCAGACACTCAAAATAAATCTAAGTACTATACCTGGGAAGAGCCAGCTTTTCGCAATGATCAGGGACTACCCAAGCAGATAAATGTCATCCAGATGGCAAGCGCCCACCCTAATAGAACTCAGGCAGGGCACAAAAGGCACCAGGTCAGAGGGGCCAAGAGCTTTCATGCAAATGAAAACCTGAGCCTGAGGCCAGGCGCGGTGGTTCGTGTCTATAATCCCAGCACTTTGGGAGGCCCCAGGTGGGCAGGTCACTTCAGGTCAGGAGTTCAAGACCAGCCTGGCCAACATGGTGAAACCCAGTCTCTACTAAAAACACAAAAATAAGCTGGGGGTGATGGCGCACGCCTGGGATCCCAGCTACTCCAGAGGCTGAGACATGAGAATAGCTTGAACTCAGGAGGCGGAGGTTGCAGTGAGCTGAGGTTGTGCCACTGCACTCCAGCCTGGGCCACAGAGTCAGATTCTGTCTCAAACAAAAAAAGAAAAGAAGAAAACCTGATCCTGGGGCCATCCTTCCAGAGTCCTAGCTCCAGCCCCAGGGTGTCGCTAACTCAGTAGGGCAGGAGCAAAACTTGCCAGCCCACCTCTGGGGCAGCAGGAAGAAGCACCTGTGGGCATTGGGAGCACCCGAGCCCACCCAGAGGCCCTGATGGCAGGGCAAGCAGCAGCCGTGGCCACCAGCCAGATGGGCAGCAACCTGAGAGCCCCTTCCGTGGGAGGACTTGGGATGTGCCCAGAGTTCCTGTAAGTGAAGAACAACTTTACTCCTGAGTGTTGCAAAGTGAAACTCCACAAAGTGCCGAGTCACAGAAAACGCCAAGATTCTTCACACATAGAATAATGAGGCAATAAAACTCAACTATAAAGTTAAATAATTTACCATAAATATCTAAAGCTCTCAAATTATTCTCTACATTAACTGCCTATGTTTAAAATGATCTTTGCATTCACTATGTCACAGATGGCAAAAGCAGACAAGAGAGTCCTTGACAACTCTAACTGCAATTAGCCCTTCCCAGCTGCGGTGATTTAAAGGCCTTTTCAGTTAAGCTGAATGAAACACCCGCGCTTTATAAATAAAGGCTTTACCAGGGCTGACAATGAAGTATTTGAAACGTACAGGCCCGAGCTGGTGGAGAGGGGGCGGCGGAGAAAGGACTGTCACTACATCCTAAAACTGAAGTCCTACACACCCCTCAACCCAGCGCCTCCCCAGCCTCACTTACACTCACGTGATGCTGATACACTCCCCTCCCCGCACAAACACAGGTTCACGCCCCTCCCCACAGACACACCCTCATTCCCCCTTCACATTCCTGCACACATGCTCCGTGGTCCTGCGGCCAAGCGCACGCATCCTCTCCCCGCGCACACACGCACACACACACTGAGGAGGTTGTGCATCTCCAGGAAAGCTGCCAGGGTCATGAGAAATATTTCATCGTGTAAAGACCAAATGAGGTCAGCTGTCTCGGGTGGGAGACCCAAGTGCCAGCGCTCGTGGCCAGGCCCAGGAGCCCTCGCCTGCACGGCTCCAGCTGGCAGAGGAGGAGGAGTTCTCTCTGTGCTGGGGAGGAGCTGCCCTTCAACAACACATGAGCACCTTGGAGACGAGAGTTAGGAGGCGGCTGCGGCAGTGTGCGAAGGAGGTCAAGGTTACCCTGATTGCTGCCGAGCGCTCCTCCCAGGGGCCTGGCTGGTTAATTGCTTGGAGTCTGCCATGGCAGAGGGAGCTGTCAGCAAAATGGCCCCTCTGAATCACATGCTTGGATCTCTGGGATCCTTCTGGGGGCCCAAGGCTGGGCCCCCACCGCTTTTCCGCCCAGTCTTTACTAAGGCACAGTGGACACAGGCCAGGTCCCAGCCTGGCTCAGAAAAGCTGGGTCCATGGGGTCTTCTTCCTGCATGTCCTGCGGAGACCAGAGCTTGTCCCAACCACAGTCTCAGCCTGAAGGAGCCCTAACCCACGGACTCTCCCATCCTGTACCCACAACGCAGTGATAGCCACACCCCCTTTTACTGAGCAATCACTTCCTCCCAGGAACCATGCTAAGCCCCTCCCAGATATTATTCCTTTTGAGTCTCAATTAAAATCCTACGGGCCAGGCGCAGTGGCTCACACCTGTAATCCCAGCACTTTGGGAGGCTGAGGAGGGCAGATCACAAGGTCACGAGTTCGAGACCAGCCTGGCCAATGTGGTGAAACCCCGTCTCTACTAAAAATATAAAAATTAGCCGGGTGTGGTGGTGGGCACCTGCATTCTCAGCTACTTGGGAGGCTGAGGCAGGAGAATCTCTTGAACCCGGGAGATGGATGTTGCTGTGAACCGAGACCATGCCATTGCACTCCAGCCTGGGCAGCAGAGTATACTCCACCTCAAAAAAAAAAAAAAATCCTATGAAGCAAATACTATTATTCTCACACTTAATTTGAATGGGGTAATGGGGAATGGAAGCACAGGGAGGCTAAGTACCTTGTGTAAGGCAGGGAAGCAGGTATCAAGTTGGGTGGTGCAGCTTTGGAGCAGATCCTGCAGCCTTGCACTGGACAAGTCACCCCCTGCTTCATGCCCCTGAAGCAGGCCGTCCCGACTGTAGCCCTCCAAAAACCTGGACCTGCCTGCTTGAGCCCTGAGCCCCTGCCCAGCCCTCCCAGTGCCTACCTTAGACTCAGGATCCTGTTTCTGAAATATGAGCCAGCTCTGATAGTCACGATGCTCCATCTACCCGACTGGGTACCACCTGTCTTGACACCATCCTGCTGTATCCACTGGGCTAGGCCCTCCCTGCACAGACATGCCTGCCACTCCTGGGCCACCATCTGGGTCTCCCATCACAAGATCCTGCTTCTCTTCCCAACTTGGAAGGGCCAGTACCCTTGCACCAGGGCCAGCAATGTTCCCTGGGGATGGGAGAACTCCCAGGAGGAGCTGGCTTCAGGCAGTCTCAGAGGCTGCTGGAGGACTGGCAAGAAGTTCTGGAGAAGCATTTGGGCTCCTGAAGGGCTCCACCCAGACAGGCTCTCATTAATTTGCTGTTTATAATATTTGAGTTCCAGGGAGCTGCTTGGGCTGGGACCCAACTCGCAAAGGAGAAAAATAAAACTATCTCTGATGACGAATGAAGGCATTTATAGGAGCCTGAGAGAAAGGGATGGGAGGGTGAATATGGATGCAGTCACAAGGGGCTGGTCTGAGGTCTGGAGCAACTGGGCAGCTGTAAATCACTGAGCCCAGGGCCCTGGGGGTTGGCAGCCAGAGTTCCAAGGAGTGGAGAGGGTGGCCCCTGGGGATAGGATAGCTGGGATCAGGTGAGAGGGCAAGTGGCTTTGCCGCAGACTCGAGTCCCGGCCTTGCTGGGGCCTTGGACCTCTTGGAAAGAGGCAGTATTTTTACCTTCACAGTCAGTGTGGGTGTGAAGACTGGCTCCTGGGCCCCACCCCACCTGTCCATCCTCCCTTCCCCACAACTGCTCCTTCTTTGTCAAGGGGCAGAGGCTATCCATGGATTACCCTGAGGTGCCTGAGGAAAGCACATGAGTCCCAGAGTCTGTATCACCACTTCCTTGCTGTGTGACCTCAGGTAAGTCACTTCACCTGTCTGAGCCTGCCTTCTCATCTGTAAATGAGGAACAACAGCCTGCAGCTCACCCAGGATTCAACAGGCTCATGTGCATGTGGCACCTAGAATGGTGCAGGTATATCGTAGGTACATCATAAATGCATTCCCTTTGCTCTTTCTTCCTCGCTTTTCTGGACTCCCCTTCACAGGAGTCCTAGATGATCACAGGTCTAAACCTAATGGGGCCACAGACACCAACGTCCTTAATTTGTGCATTTCACAGGCCCAGAGCGAGGCAGTGAGCAGCCTCAACCACACAGTGGGCCAGCAGCAGGGGCTGGACTCGAGCCCCAGTTCAGCCTCCCTAGCACCCCAGCTGTCCCAGAGGATTACCTCCACGGAAGGCTGCTGGATGAGCTTCCTCTCTACAAGCTTCACTTTACAGATGAAATCAGGCTCAGGTGTGAAAAGCAACATGCCCATCACTGGCTACACCACCAGCCAGGGAGAGGCTGGGATGCCAACCCATATCTCGCTGACTCCAAAGGGAGTTCTTCCCAGGAGCCTGACATTCCCCAATTGAACTCCAAGGTCCCTGAGGGCTATAGCCCTGTTTCAGGTCTTTTGCTTCCCCTGTCATCTGCTGTGGGTTCAGCCAAGGTCCAGGGAACAAAGAGTGATTGTAATGGCAAAGGTTCTCAGCCGGGTGGTGAAGAGTGCCCAGGACCAGTGGCTGCCTCTGCACAGAAGTGCCCTGTATCCCGGCGTGTCCCAAAAGGCTGTGCCTGATGGACAAGACTTGCCTTGGGGCTGTGTGCTGGGGAGAGCTGATGGGGTCAGCCCTCAGCTGCTCCCAGCAGTAGACAAAGCTGAGAAGGGGCCTGGGAATCTGGGCAGGCCAAGCCTGGCAGTAAAAAAGGACCTGGGGGGTGGTCCCCAGGAGAAAGCCCCATTCCTGCTCTCCAGTGGAGCTGGCACCCTTCCACTGTCTGCTTCTCCTTGTGCTCAAGTTTACTCATATCTATAAGGATTTGGATCCTGGGTGTAGAGATGGACATGATACCATCTCTACCCTTCCCAAGTTTGGGAAAGCAATGGAGGCTGACTTCAAAGACAAAGGTGCCCAGCTGAGAGAGGTCCTGAGGCAGGGTGCACGAGGGAAAAGCCAGGAGTGTAGTGAGGCAAGATCCTGGGGGCCTGCAGGCAGGGAGAGGCTGAAGAGGGAGGTGTGGGTGGGATGTGGAGTCACAGATGCCCGCCTTGGGAAATCAGACCTTAGCCTGAGAGCAATAGGGAGCCATGGAAGGACTGGAAGCAGAAGAGGGCCATAATGAAATGTTCACATTACAAACGTGATGACCAATGAAACTGATGACAAACGAAGGCATTTACAGGAGCTTAAGATAAAGGGATGGGAGGGTGAATATGGACGCAGTCACAAGGGGCTGGTCTGAGGTCTGGAGCAACTGGGCAGCTGCAAATCACTGAGCTCAGGGCCCTGGGAGTTGGTGGTCAGAGTTCCAGGGAGTGGAGAGGGTGGCCCATTCTGGTGGTTGAATGACAGAGGACAGATGGGGTGGGCCTCCTAAAAAATACTGAGTCTGGTGAAAGATGGGGCCAGCCACAGCTGAGGTGCTATTAATAGGGAGGGCAAGGAGGGGTGCGTGGCTAGGATGTAGGGAGGTGAAGAGGAAGAGACATGATGGCTGATGGATGTGAAGGGTGAAGGATTACCTGCTGAGTGCTCCTACCTGGACTCAGTGGAGGGCAGTACTTGTAAGCATCATCATGAGCAAGAATCAAAATAGCTCACATTTATGGAGTGGTGACTCAGTGTCCTAAGCGGCTTCCGTGCATCAGCTCAGCGGATCCTCACAACTCTATGAGGTGAGTACACCATCTTTGCCTGCATTTTACGGATGGGAAAGCTGGAGCACAAGGAGGCTCTGAACCAGGGTTAGAACTGGGCAGCCTGATCCCAGGGCGTGACCTCTTTGCCACCGTACTGCCCTGCAGCCCTGAGGCGGGATGGTAAGTCAGTGCCGGACATGGTTACTTCAGGGTGTCCCTTGGACATCTGGGTAGGCTAACCAGAAGAAAATGGAAGCTTTAGAAAGATCAGCACGAGCATGGCAGATTGAACCTGAGGGTGGGGGTAAAGGGGACAAGGGGAGGGGCAGTTTCAATGGATCAGCCATCGAGGAAGAGCCAGAGAGGTGGCCACACATGGCAAATCTAGGGTGCCATGTGCATAGGTGGCATGGGAGAATGCGGGGACCTGGTGCAAGAAGCACTCCAGGTGAAGTCAGGAGGCTGGGCCTGACAGTCCCTACTTTGCCTCTTGTTGGATGCACATACTTTTTTTGTTTTTATCTTTATTTAGATACAGAGTGTCACTGTCACCTGGGCTGGAGTGCAGTGGTGCCATGATAGCTCACTGCAGCTTAGAATTGGGCTCAAGTGATCCTCTGCCTCAGCCTCCCGACTTGCTGGGACTACAGGCACACGCCACCCTGCCCCGCCTGGATGTGCATCCTTGAATCAATCTCTCAGCTCTCTGAGCACTTGTGTCCATTTTCGATCAAGCAGGACATTAATAATACTCAGTGCATCGGGCTTTGGGGAGGATAAAACACAACATCCAAAAGCCTTTTGTTAATAGGAGCTCTGATAGACATTAATATGCACCCTCAAGGTGACATGATGTGAGGCTGGCCAGGTATGGGCAGGCGACAAATGTGAGGCAGAGGGGGCTGTGGTGGGCACTGTGATGTGCTCCAGAGCTAGTCCCCTACAGCCAGGAGTGTCCTCAGCCAGAACCTACTTTTAGGATTGCCTCAGCTAAAGAAAACTGGCCCAAGGTCATGCTCCCTTCTAGGGGTGGCCCATATAGAATAACTGACCAACACAGGGGCTACAGGCCTGGCCCTCTTGTCCCGTACCACTCAGCTCTGCAGGACCATCCAGCTGCAGAGCCCCACATCGGGCTGGCAGAGGACTTTGTTACGACTGCACTGCAGCTCAATTTCTCTCAGCCTAATCCTGCTTCCCCTCCCTCCCTTCCCCGGGGAGGGTCACAAGCACAGTCCTAATACAGACCCTGCCAGGAGCCCACCACACCCATGCTTCACCATCCAGACCAAGACACTCCGCCTGTCCAGGTGGCCCAGCCATGCATAGACAATGCTGGCTCAATGGGCTGCTATGATGAGGATTCCACACATGGTCCAGCTGCGGGGTCAACACAGATCAGGGTTATCTCCTTTTCCATTCTCAGCTCAGTGACCTAAAACACGTTACCTCACCTCTCTGAGCCTTGATCTCCCCATCTGTCAAATGGGGATAATAACCCCTACCTCACACAATTGTGTTAAGCCAGGAAACGCTTCTAAAGAGCTTCACACACTACCTGTTAGGTAATATGGGCTCTGCCTTCAACCATTTAACCGTTAAACGTTCTCATTCCCATTTATCAAACAATTTACAAATGTCCAAGTCTCGAGTTATTTTAAGCTGAGTAACCTTAAGCAAGTTACTTAACCTCTCTGTTCTTCAGTTTAATTACCTATGAAATAGCACCAGTCTCATAGCGTTGTTGTGAGGATGAGCAAGTTGATCTGTAGAGCACTTACAGAGCAGATTCTCCAGAAATGTCCCCTGTTACCTTCAGAACTCTCCTTTTGTGACTTGGTACCAAGAACTTAAGGCAATACTCTTGGCTGTGGCCTCTTCCACGCAGAGCAATGTGGTACCATCACTTCCTCTATTGTAGAACATTTATTTTTAATAATGCTGCCCAGAAATTTTGGAGAGCAATTCTTTTCAGCTGCCGCACCACAGTGGGCATCGTTCTAAACTTCCTGGCCAAAAATAACAATAATAAAAATGAAAGAACTCTAAATTTTTAAACACACACTTCCAGGGTACATGTTCCCTTTTTGACTCAGGTTAGATTCTGAACCTGCGTTGGGAATCACACCTTTCTCTCTGCGACAGTTCTTGTTCAGTTTCATTCAGCCCGGTGAGAGCCCTTCACAAACAGCAGGGCAAAGAGAGCTCACACAGGAGATGGACAGACGCTGCCGGTGACCTTTGCAGAGCAGCGGGCCTGAGAGTGAGATGCAGGCGCCTAGAGCTTCGCAGATGCCCACCAGAGGGAGGGAGTGGTTTCACGAAGCCTACAGAGCCATCTAGATCCTCGCAAACATTGCTGCTGTCATCCGATGTAATTGCAATTTCCCACAATTTGACACTACACATGAATTTAATAAGCAGACTTATACCTGCCACCCCATCAATAATAATCATTATCGTTATTGTTCATGGTGATCATGTTCAGTCACCACGGACTGATCATGGTCAATCCACCATATCTGTGGAAAGGGCAGCCCTGGGTCACCCTTGTTTTGCATCGTGAGACCCCTCCTCCCAGGCTCAAATGATCGACTAAGGCTGGCAGCTCATCCACGGGATGGCCAGGGTCCACAAACGGCCTCGTGTGGAAAGTACGTGCTGACTAGGTAACAGCCATTATGACTACTTCTGGCTGTTTCTCTAAATCTGTTCTTTGTATTGGCTCAGTGTCTCAGCATTTGAAACTCCTGGGGAATGCTGTAACCCAGGAATCACATCACTTCTTACATGCCTTCGTGATCAACCCTCCCTTCTTTTCCATCCTTGGAATGTGTCTACAAGAAATCCAGTCTCACCCAAGAGCGTCCTAAGAAACCACAGTTTCCTCAGGAACCGGCCCATTGCCTTGGGTTCCCCAGGGTCGGTGTGCAGCTACACTGCCAGAAACAGGGCCCTGCAGTTTTCCTGGTTCTCTGAGATCCCCATCTCAGGCCATGGAACCTTCGTCCCATGTTCTCTGAGCTTCAAAACTTCAGGCTGCATCCTCCCCAGACCTCACAGAGCTGGCAAGGTGCTTCCTTCCAAGTTCTCATCATGCTCCTTTACCAGATGCATCTTGGCCAGAATTAGATCCTAGAAGGCTCTTGTGGTCACATTCTCTTTGTGCCGGGAGCTGAGCTATGATCAGGCAAGTCAAGATTGATCAGATGCTCTGTGCTGGGCCGAGGATACTTGTAGCTAACGTCTGGTGGCCCAAGATCCCCCATCACCTGCCTCTGTGTTAGCCTGTGGTCAGCACCATTCACTTCCTCCATGGTCAGGTCAGGGTCAGAGAGAGCACCTTCACGGACCAGATCAAAAGTGTCCAAGCCCCCGTTTCCAGGATCTTACAGAAAAAGTCTTCTGACAACAAGTGGGAAGAGATGGCCTGTGTTGCTGCAGGCAAGTCTCTCTTAGCCTCAGTTTCTTTACCCATAAAATCATACCTAGCTAATCATGCCTAATCCCCCAGGCTGGAGGCTGAAATGAGAGGATGCACACTGAACACATGGCTTATGGGTAGCAACTCATTCTGTGACTCTTAATCCCTCTGGGACCACTTGGTGAGCTGAGCAATGGGCAAGCCTTCCCTGCTGACCTGCTCCGTTCAAGACAAAGGCTTTCCCAAGACCTGGACTCTCAGTGCCAAAACTGTGACAAGCCAGGACACATGGGTCAGCTGACCTGCAGGTGCTACCCAGTGGACAGGGTTACTCAAAGAGACTTGGCTCCATTTTGTCCTAAGCTGAGAAGGAGGTGGGAGAAGAGGTGAAGGCCAAGAAGAAGTGAGAACAAAGTTGGATCCTCACACCGACATGTGTGTCTGCGGCCTCCACCTGTCAACTTCCCCACCAGGCACTTTCCTGGGGCCCTGGGGCATCCTTGTTCCCAGTGGGGAACAGCGGTATCTCTGCCTGTAGCTCCCATTCTGCTAGAACTTGGTCAAGTGTGGAGGGATAAGAGCGAACTTCCAGGAGCTGTCCAGCTCTCCCCAGTTCTGCATATCCAAGGGTGTTGGGCTGGAGCCTCCCTGTAGGACAGTGGCTCTTCACAGTGGGTGATTTCATCCCCCAAAGGATATTTGGCCATGACAGGAGACATTTTTGTTTGTCACAGTTGCAGGGGGAGGGTGCTACTGGCCTCTTGTGGACAGAGGCCAGGGATGCCGCTAAGCATTCTACAATGCACAGGACGGCTGCCATAACAAAGAATTATACCTGGCCCCAAGTACCAAGAGTACCGAGGCTGAGAAGGCTGGTTCTAGGGACAACCAGAAGAGGCCAATTCCATATGGGGAACTGGGATCCCAAGGGTTCAGGGAGCCCATCCCTGTATCTCTAGGTCACTGAGCTCTGCTTCCAAGGACTTAGAGATTGGGCCTCCACCCAATCAAGTCACAACCGAAAGTAGACAAATGTCAGTGGCAGGGCCTGGAAGCAGGTGGCAGAAGGTAGGGACAGGCGCTTTGGGCATGAGGCTGGCAAGGAGCAGGCTTTATGGCACGTTCTGTTCAGAGTTTTAATTACGCATCTCAAACCAGGATTTAATTGGGCTGTAACAAGCCAGGCTACTGTATGCAAGAGAAACACCTGGGGATTATTAGAAAACATTTTTAAGGCAGTAAAGCTGCAGCAAACACTCGCAGTTGTTAAATCAAGAAATATAATTCTGGAGCTCAATGCCACACACAGAGAGGGGGAGCTGTCCCCTCCGCCACTCCATGGCACTGGGCAGGGGAGACATGAGGTCTGGAGAGACGGACCCAGGTGGGTCAGGCTGCAACCACATCTGGAATGGTGGAAGTGCCCTCAGTCAGAGAGATTCAGTCCAAAGCTGTTGCCAGCTTCTGGGGAAAGTGAGAGTGGCCAGGCCCACCTTGGGAAGTGGGGGGGGGGGTGATCACACTCAGCCTGAGGAGTACTGTGGTGGTCAGGCCCAGTCTGGGTCCTAAGAGGGATCAGGAATGACCAGGCTTAAAGCTGAGTGGTGCCAAAGGTGGTCAAGCCTGGCCCACATCCTGGAAGGGATCAATAGTGACCAGATGCAGCCTGGGAGGGTTCGGGGCTGACCAATCCAGTCTAGCTGGAGCCAGGAGTGGCCATACCAGGCCTAGGGAAAGCTAGAGGTGACCAGGCCCATTTTCCTGGCCATCTCTATCTCTCCCTCAACTAGAATTTAAGCCCTATTAATCCAGGGTCCAGGCTCTGTTTTATTTCTTGCTGTGACTTCAGAGCATAGAATAATGCCTGGCACATAGCAGTAGGCATAGCTGACTGAATGACTGAATGAATGAATGGGAGGGGGCAGTGTTGTCTAGGCTCATCTCATAGGGGCCAGCACTAGGCTTCCAGTCCAAGTCTCTGACTGGAAGACACAAGGACACCAGAAAAACCATTAACCTGATCCATGTGTGGGGACAAAATGCAGCTGCCTTCTGCTGGTGAAGAGGCCCAGCACCCAGCCTCAGTGGCTCTTTCCATCAGGTTAAGATGGGAATCTTCCCTGACCCTGTCCTACTGCTGGACTCCCCAGCACCCTGTCCCATGTCTGTTAGGGCCTGACCACAGGGCTTGTACCTTAGCGTTGCCTCCCCAATAAGACTGTGGCCTCCACAAGAGTTGGTCCCATGTCTAGTTGACTCTGTATCTCCAGCATTAGCCAAGGGTCTAGATACAGAAGATGCCTAATGAATGCCTGTTGGAGAGGTTCATGCACGAACGGGTGACTGACACGCATGGTGACAGCAGTGTCTTCTTCGCTGTGGCCATCAGTGATTGGACTCCCCACCACGTGCCAAGCACTGTGCTCAGCACTTACCTGGCATCATCTCAACTGAGCCTCCTGATGGGTTTGTGCCATGGGGTTATCTCCATTTTATGGATGGGGAACTTCTATGAAAAGTCAGAGAAGCCCCCTTTACTTCACTCTGTTGCTCTTCCCAGGGCCCCATAGAGTCAAAGGGAGACCCTCTCCTAATGACGGTTTGAATTTCAGTTTGAGGCAGTAAGGAGCGCATAGCAAGCCTCTGGGTTCCCAGAACCACTGAAGGGCCCCTCCAAGTGGCTAAAGCCCAAGGGGCTTCTGAGGCTCCTGCCACAGTGATTGAAAGTCCATCTAGCAGGCTTTGCAGCTCCCACAAGAGCCTCTCTAAGCTCTGCCCTGCCCTACTCTGCAGAACTTCAGAAGTCGGGATGTGTGTGTGTGTGTGTGTGTGTGTTGGGGGTGGGGACGGAAGGAGCAGGGATGCCCCCCAGCCATGAACAGACCTGGGAGGGTGGCTCAGGGGAACAGATGGGGCATGGAGTAGAGTGCAAGGTTCAAGTGCCCAAGGTTGGGGCTCAAGTACATAAAGTAGAGGGTGGGGTGAGTCGTTCACACATGGAGGGAAACCCCGGAATCAGAGAGGCAGGTTTAGGAGCACAGTTGGGGTATCTGAGGGGCATGGTCTGGGGAAGTGGCCCATGTACACTGAGGTGGGAGAGGAAGCTGCAGGGGCAGGCGGAGGGGCAGAGAATCCCTGTCTGAGAGCAGATCTGCTTTCACAAAAGGAAAGAAACTGCAAGTCAGGAGCAGGTGAGCCCCAGGGCAGGCAGACAGCACAGGATGCAACACCCAACCTTCCCGCTTGCCTTCTGAAAAGGTCCTTTCTGGCAAGCACCCTGAGGTCCTAATTCTTTCTCCCCTACTTCCCACCCACAGAGGCCAGAGGCAGCTGGAAAGGGGCCTGAAGGTAATAACCATCGAATCCACCCCACTCCAGCCCAGGTCCTTCAGCCCCTCCCCTGGAAGCATCAACATATCACGGGTCCAGCATGGGGGCTCTCAGGGATCACCACGCCCACTCCTGAAGAAAACACCGGGAGGGCAGGCACCAATCACAGAGCCCCTCGCGGGGGTGACACGTCCCAGCTGTTTCAGGTCTTCGCCTCAACAAGTTGGGGCAATCCTGACCCCACCTCCTATTTCTTATTCCGACTTACTTTGTCCCCTTAGAATGTACTATTACTAAATTAGCTGGGCATAGTGGCGGGCACCTGTAATCCCAGCTACTTGGGAGGTTGAGACAGGAGAATCGCTTGAATCAGGAAGGCGGAGGTTGCAGCAAGCCGAAATCACACCATTGCACTCCAGCCTGGGTGACAGAGAGAGACTCCATCTCAAAAAAAGAACTAAATATTACTGAGCACATGCTACATTTTACTTTAATTATCATGCTTGTCGCCAATGTCCCTGTAGGATGCAGGCTCTCTGAGTCCCCGGAGTTTGCTCTTTTGCTGTCTGCTCCCTTCTCAGTGCCTGGAGAGGACTGGCTCACAGGAAGCACTCAAGAAATAGGTGTTGAACAGATGACCTTCAGAAATCCACTGTCTCATTTGTTCTTTCAGCCCTCCTATGGTTAAGGTTGAGAAGACAGGTGTTATTTTTATTACTTTCATCACATACGTGAGTGAATAATAATTACAGTAATAATGGCTACTTTTATTGAGCATTTACTATGTGCCAGGTCCTGTGAAAAATGTTCCATGCATATCCTCTAATTAATTCAGTCTTTATAACAATCCTATGAGGTAAGTGTTATTAACCCAATTGGACAGATGAAGAAAATGAAGTTTAGAGAGGTAAAGTAACTGGCCCAAGGTCACGCAGCCATGTGCCAGGCACTAGGCTGAGTGCTTTGTGTGGATAAATATATCATTCAATGCCTACAACTATTTTACAAGGCAATAAACTCTATTTTACAGAAAAGGAAACTGAGGTTTGGGTGTTGCAGCGACTTGTTAAAAGTCACACAGCTGGCACAGAGCCGAGATTCAGCTCCACAGTTGTCTGAATCCAAATTCAGTCTCCTTTCCCCCAGGCAGTAAGTGTCCCATTAGAAAGGGCATTCAGAGGGACTGGAAATCACAGTAGGAGAAAAGGTGAGCTTTCAAAACAGCAGCATGGATCCAAATTCCTTTCTCAGGTCAGAAAGCCCATGGGAGTCTTTCATCTCTGAGATCCACATTCAACAAACATCCACTGGCAAATACGAAAGCATTGTGCTGGGCACCTGATTCCACTTAATCCTCTGCCAGGAAGGTGGGCAGTGGTACCTGGCTACAGAGGTGAAGATGTAAAAGGTAGAAGATTTAAGCAGTCCCTGCTTCCGTTCCTGTCAATAACTGTCCAGGGAGATTCCTGGGATTATCGACCAGCAATTTTCATTCAGAACTTAAAGCATCAAATGCCTTTAGATGCTGCAAATGCATGCTCCATGTCCCCATCCTCACTGCCCACAGCACTCAGAAAGATGAGCTCCCATGAGCCCATGGCTTCATTTCATTGTCAAAGCAGGAATGGCTGTGATAGACAAGTGGTCCTTCATCTGCCTATTGTCAGAAAGAATACTCTGAGATCAATTGTTCTAAAACAAAAATCAATTGCATCTGGCAGTTGTCCTCTGAAATTTAACAAGTTTATATTCAATAACTCCATACAGCAGGGAACTTAGTTACTTGCGGGATGTTCCACGCCCAATTCCCCTGGCAGGAAACCACACGGTACCAGTCCTGGCCTTCCCCAGGTGCACCAGGGGATTTCTCCCTGCTCATGGTGGGGGCCTGGAATGTCTAGTAAGGAAATCATCCAGGCCAGAATCATCACACCAAGCAGAGACCTGGCCATTTGCTCCTTTGTAGGAACAGACCGAGTACTCGTCTTAAAGAAAAAACGTGGCTCTGCCTGCTGGTCAAAGCTGAGAAGACTAGATCCTTGAAAGATTCCTCAATTTCCGCAAAAGAAAACTCTTAGTTTGGATTTTCCTGAGATAAAGACTTGAGTGCAAGGAGTTTATTTGGGAGGTGATCTCAGGATACACGGGTAGGGGAGAAGGCAATGAGACAGGTGAAGGATGGCTGCGCATAACAGGTGTGTTATCACGCAAATTGCCACTGAGGCCACTGGAGCTGAGTCTCACCACTGGGGACCTCTAGGAGATGGTGTGGACCTGCCTCGGAGGACTCACAACTAGGGGGAAAGGAAGCTGGGGTCGTGATAGACTAAGTCCATCTGTCACTGGATGAGGCACCCTTGCAGCAGGATGTTTCTGAAGCCAGAAAAATGCTCTCAGAGAGCAACACGCATCCAAAGGGGAGTGTATCCAGCCGCAGGACTGCACGAGACAATCCACTGCAGCAGAGAAAGAAAATATTACCTTCTATCAATATTGATTTGAATCGCATCCCTTTTAATTACTTATTTTTGTGTATGATTTACAAAATACATGGAGTCAGCTAGTTGTGTATAACATAAAGAACAAATTACAGGTACTGGGGGCCTGCTAAACCTTGTTACTGGTTGGGTAGGTAGTCAAAGAAGCTGCTCTAAATTAAATGAGCGTGTCCTCCAACCAGACAACCAGCTGGATGTCAGACCTTGCCACGGATGATTGCCTTAACCACCTACTGCCCAACACAAAGCAAAAGTGTGATGGAGAGAAAAACGGCATTTCGGACAATGGGTAGAGAAGCAGGCCAGCCACTGCTTTCTCCAGATAGTATAGGATTTATCCTCGGATCAAGCTGTGACCTTGAACTGCATCCCACGGCTTCTTACATAGTTTCACTTCCTAAACTGTGTTCTGTCATCGTGTCTTCAGGTGACATGGAGAAACAGACAATATGAGACACAGCCTATGAAATCTGCTAGCCACCTGTTAGAAAGAGGTTGCATTTCTTTTCTTTTTTCTTGAGACTTTGAGATGGAGTTCCACTCTGTCACCCAGGCTGGAGTGCAGGGACACGATCTTGGCTCGCTGCAACCTCTGCCTCCAGGGTTCAAGTGACTCTCGTGCCTCAGCCTCCCAAGTAACTGGGATTACAAGTGTGTGCCACCATGCCTGGCTAATGTTTGTATTTTTAATGGAGATGAGATTTTGCCATGTTGCCGAGGCTGGTCTCAGCTCCTGGCTTTTCTGAGCACTGGCTACAAACCCATGTCTCTCCCCAAACTCATCTTAACCTCTCCTTAACTTGTCCTGCAACTTTTCCTTTGGCTCCCAAGACAGCCCCTTGGGTGAATACTAGAGAACCAAGCTGTCCTCCCTCTCTGCTGTCTCCATATTTACAGAGTCAGAGTCCAGCCCCATGACCTCCCACCCTGCTGTGCTGATGAGGCCGTCTCCCACCTCCTGTGCCCCCCTCATCACCTCAAGGGCTCCCCAGCTCTCACACTCTTCTGCCAGATGCTGCCCCACTGCAGAAAGAAGAGAGAGGAGGGAGGGGGCTGGGCATGGTGCCTGCCACCTGTCAGGACCCCCAAAGTGAACTTGAGGGAGTGGAGAGGAATCTGAAATACTCAAGGCAGCACTCTGCCCAATCTCTGCCTTCACACCCCTCTTAGACACACACACCCCAGAAAACATCAGGGCCTCGTGGACAAAGAAAGCCACTTCCCCCCCCCCCCAAAACTCCACACATCAGAGGGCAAAGGAAAATGCAACAGGGCAGGAAGTCACATGCTTCTGGTTCGATCTAATCTCTGCTCCAGAGCCCACCCTCTGAGGGGGCCCGGACAAGCCACAGCACCTTCTCTGAGCCTCAATGTCCTTATCTATAAGCAGAGATAATAATACCAGCCTATCTCACAGGAGGGTGTATCAAATGGAAAACTGTGCACAAAAGGGCTTTGAAAAGGATGAAGAATCACACAAAGAGGGAGAGAATTGTTACTGCAATTGTTCCCTCTGAGAGCTAAGTGACCCCAGAAGAACCAGGGAGAAATTGAGCTTTAGGTTGTAGAGGGAAGAGGGGGTCTGGGGTCTGATCCGGAGGCTCCCAGCCCCCACTTTCCTGCCCCTTGTCCAAATGGAATCGCCACTCACTTGGTTTTCATTTGTGCTCTTGAATCCACAGGGGCTAAGTCTTCACAGCAGGGGTTTGTGAGGACCATAGTGGGGATGGACATCAGGTCCCTCCCCAAGCTTCCTGCCTGGCATGCCACGGCCATAGCTGAACTCTGTGTGTATGCATATGTGTGTCCTCGAAAGTGTTCCAATATAAAACATGGCACATGTGTGACTTAGGCAGGGCAACAACAATGAGGACAGCAGTTAACTGCAGCGCCGCAGTTACTGAGCACTGACAATGTTGTAGTTACTCTTCAAGGCACTGAGCAACTTGGAATAAATTAAGCAGACAAAATTCCCTGTCCCTATGGTGTTAATTCTCAAGGGGATTTAGGGCTGCTTCTGGGGACACAGAGGTAGATGGGGGCTAGATCGTGGAAGACTGTAAATGCTGAAAAGGCTGGACTTCCTCTTATAGGCAGTGGGGAGCCCTTGAGGGTTTCTCAGTGAGGATGAGGCGACCTGAAGACACATACTGGAGACAGTCGGAAGGGTCAGCATGAAAGGTGACAAGGGCCCAAGTTAGGGAGGATGCTGCAGTCGCCAGGAGAATGGGGTGTATTTGAGTCTGCAGGAGTGAGATACAGACTCAGGAGGCCTGGTGCTGGGAAGCCACCCCCTTCAAATGCTGTCTGCATCCTTGGGAGCTGTGGCTCCCTGGGTCCCCTTCTGCCAAATGCACAATTGTCAGAGCCATGTATGAATCCCAGACCTTGGAGGGCAGACTCCAGCAGTCTTGACTGGGGCAGGGCTTTTCCTCCTGCTTTAGCCCTCTGGCACCCACAGTGACCTTAATAACACAACGAGGGAGGAATTCAAAGGGCTGGCAAGGCCTAAATATAGCCAGGCAGGCCACGTGCAGAAATGCTCCCCTGAATTTACTAAAGAACAGAGGTTGCCACGTTCCACTGGGGACTGCACTTTGTTTCAAAATCACGCCAGCCAGGCTGAGCCTGATGGGCCCTCAGAGCTTTCTTTAAACACAGAGAAAACATTAAATGATTTTCTGCAAAAGCCTCAGCATGAGAGGAGGAGGCAGCTAATGGGAGGTTTGAGTCAATGCCCCACAGGACTCAGGTGAACTTACTCGTTAAAAATGTAAATCCCTCTGGACAAAGGGCAGTCTCTGTGCAAACCAGGCACGTGGGCTAGACATCAGAGCAGGAGCTCTGTTCTGAGTCACCTGCAGGCGCTGCAGGGTGAGGGAGGTGGGGCAAGCAAGACCAGCCTGCAGTGAACCATTGGCAGCTATGGGATGGATGGAGGGGCTGGAGCTTGCTGGCTGGACCCCTTAGGAGGGGGTACAGTTATCGTCTTCACCTCACAGTGAGAAAACTGGAGCCTGGGAGGGGTTCAGGAACTTTCCAAAGGCCAGGGAGCAAGCCAGTGATGCAGACAGAATTGGAACTCAGATCTACCTACCACCAGTCGCTTCCTATGACCCAGATGCTGCTCCATGGCCCTAGTCCAGCAGCCCTGCAGCCGATCTCTTCCCTCTGCTGTTCAAGGCTCTGAGATGGGAATGGAGGCGGGTAGTCAAAGAGCACAGGCCCACATCCCTGCCTCCCTGAGGCCACTCCTGGGGGGACAGGCTTGAGGCTCAGAGGGCTCTGGGTGCAAGGGCTGGCTCTATCCTTACCGAGCTGGGCTTCCCTGGAAAGTTTCTTCATCTGTCTGAGCCTCAGCATCCTCATCTGTAAAATGGGTCAAGAAGCCTCCTTCCCTTGGGTTTCGTGAGGACTCACGTGACTGCATAAAGAAATTGCCCGGGACAGTGCCATCATACGGAGCAGATGGCAAGCGAACAAACACCATGTGAGCACAGGGGCATTCGCTGTCAAAGTCTTTCAACTTTACTCTGTGTTCAAAATTTGTCGTAATTAAATGTTGGGGGAAAAAAACACCCCATTTTCCTTCCCTGACCCTGTCCCAGACAAAGCAATCCACCTTGCCACATCTTTCTGGCTGTTCCACATGAAGAGACGGGGACATGGGAGGGTGGGCAGGTCACAGGGAGAGCCTGGGTGTTGCTGGGCTAGTGTCCTGTCTCCCTGGAGAGCTCCGTGCACTCACCACCCCTGCTTCCAGACAGGGATGGCTCCGCTTGCCTGGTTGGGTCTGAGCTCTACCACCTCCAGGACGGTGAGGTCAGAAAATTCTGACATGCTGATTTCTGAGAAACATCAGGGAGATGAATGGTAGCCAATACTTTGCCCTGAGTCAGGAAAGAATTAAGTCATTATCATAGAATTCAAACAACGGAATAATTCTAGCCCATCTCCCTGATTCTTTTCTCGCTAAAAAAGGAAGAGGCAGCTGTGATATCGTTAAGACCACGGACTCTGAAGCCAGATTGTCTGGGGCCAAATCCAATCTCTACCATTTACTTGCTGTGTGACCTTGAGAAAGCTACTTACCCCTCAGAGCCTCAATTTCCTCATCTGTAAAATGGAGAGGTAATAATAATAATAATAATAATATCTACCTCGAACTGTTGTCATGAGCATTAACTAGTAAATGCATGTGAAATGCTTGGCAAATGATGAGCATTCAGGAAATGCTAAGCTACTTTATTTGACTTAAGGAAGAAAATTTCCAAGGACTTCATTTCAGAATGTGTGGGAAGGAGGTGAGGATTGGGGTATGATGTAGGACTTGTGATTTTTCTCTTCTGATAATCTCAAGAAGAAAAGGGAACTGAGGCCTGGGCAAGCTCAGTGACTCAAAGAGGAGGGGCAGGTCGAGGCCAGGCCAGAGCCTGGGACCCCTCGCACCCCCAGCTCCAGATTCTCTGTGGAGCTGGGCTCTGGCCGACTCTCCAGGCTCAACCCCCGGGGGCTCGCTGAAGCGAAGTCTGCATATAAATCACCTTGGAGGAAAAAATACTTCTGCATATTCTCCCTTTTCATTTTAAAAAAGAATCCACAGAACTGGGGCTGAAATGGCAGTGTGTTTCTATGGCTGGAGGGCTGTGTGTGTATGTGTGTGTGTGTGGTCCATTCATGGGGAGCCCATGTTACCAGGGTTCGTGGAAATGTCGGACTCTTGGAGAAGGAGATTTTAATTAGGTTAGAGTTGCCTCCAAAAAGTGCTAAAATTGAATACGAATCCATAATGCATGGCATCATAGCTAATGGTATGCAAATGGGGCTGGGCTGGGCTGGGCTGAAGTAGGGACTTGGGCAATTGTGGTAATGAGGAAAAATGGCCCCTGGCCAGCAGCCACAGTCCTGAGGACGCTGTTGGGGGAGCAGGGGTGGGAACTGTTGTGGGAGCTTGGAGGGGGTGGCCTATGCCCTGTTAATGGGAGAAGAGGAGGCAAATACTGGGCCGGCTGACCAGGGGAAGCCATGGCACCAACACGACCCCAGAAAGAGGGAGGAGCAAAGTCTTCAGGGAGGCCAGCTCTATTCTATTTACTGACATCTTCGGGGGTGGCTGGGTTTCCCCCGGAGCACGGGGCTTTGAACAGGAGGGCAACCGCAGTGCAGGAGAAAGAGGTCCACAGATGTGAGTTTGAGTCATGCCTCTCTCCTAGCCAGCGGTGTGACCTTGGACGCATCACCCAAGCCGGGCCATTCCTTGCTCAGCTGCAAGTTAAGAAAGACAAACTCAAGGCTTCAATCTCAGAGCTGCCTGAAGGTCCCAATGAGTGGTAAATATGTTAAGAGCCGTAGAAATGAACACTTATTCTTTTTACTTTTAACACCTATTCTTGAGAAAAATAAATAAGAGGTAATGTCTATGAGTGCTTTCTGTACACCAGTCCTCTTAGCCTGCAAGATCCTTTCTACAGTTCTGGAGAAACCAAGGCACGGTCCAGAAGTGGTGGAGCCAGGATTCAAACCCAGTGAGTTTGATTCATGAACCTACTCTGCTAACAGCGATGCCACGATGAGGTTAAAGATGGTCCTGGAGTGAAGGGGGTGCTAGTGATAATTACACAGGGCAACAGGCAGAGCCAGGGCAACCCCTGCAGTCTGCAGCGTGCAGTGTCCGGCTGTAATGTTTGTAGAAAGCACGCAGGAGTCACCCGACCTTCCTGTCCACCTGATCTCCAACGAGTCACTGCATCAACGCAGGTGTCAGTTTTCTCACCTGTACCGCTTTTGTCCTGCTGGTCCAGGTATCTGCCACGTGCTTTCCAACTCCAAAGCACTATGATTGCACCAGGAAGTCCAGCATTATGAAAAAATGCTCCGAGCTGGAGTCAGGCCAGCCACGTTTAAATCTCTACCCTGAAATCCTGGGTAAGATACTAGACACCTCAAGTCTCAGTTTTCTCGTCTGTAAAATGGGGAGACTAACAGTTCTTGTCTGGTAGCCTTGTTGTGACAATTAAATGAGACGATGATGACACTAGCTTATGTGCCCTGAGCTCTGTGTAGCAGACACTGCTCTGAATACTTCCCACTATTAGCTCATTTCATCCTCACCAGCGAAAGGCAGCCAACACGGGGCTTACCACGGGCCAGACCACAGTGCTTCCCATAGTCACTCAGTTCATCTCTTCCGCAACCCTATGGGGTAAGCGCTTTTCCAGTCATTTTACAGGTGGAGAAACTGAAGCACGGAGAGGTTAAGAACTCGCCTGAAGTTAGGGGTCAGGATTTGAAGGTGGGAAGTGGCTTCATCCGAGGCACATCTGCTCAGCCCAGCACCTGCCTTTTATTAGCATGCAATGGAGGCCGGTGTTAAGTCAAAGCGGGTGAAAGTTAACTTCAAACACTTGCCCTTTGGTAAGGATCCATTAAGATGAAATTTACATGGTAAACTCCCAGCACAGAAGAAGGGCTCAAAATATGTAACATGAGTGAATGTCAGGGAAGACCACGGGCCTGTTAGGACTGCTGGCTCTTCCATGCAGAGAGGCATTTCTCTCAGCCGGGCTACGCGTGATGAGTAGGCCTAAGAAGGATGCCTAGCAACAGTGGTGCCGGGCCATCCAGAGGGCCCTGGAAAGCAAACTTTTTTGGAGGGCGTGGGCAGGTGGATTAACTCCACCCCACCATGCAGCCCCCATGCCTTGGGCCAGAAGAATCTCTGCCTATGGCCCCAGAAATCCCCAAGTCCTGTCTGGGCAGGTGCTGGCCAAGGCAGCAACCCCAGGGAGTGATACACAGAAGAGAAATATGGGACGGGAAATGGCACCAAGGTTTTTGAGATGGAAAAAGTGTAAAAGCCCTTCCTTTGTGTGGGAACGAGTGCCAGGGGGCCATTGCCTATTGAGTTTTCATCAAAGTAATTTATTGATCAATACAGCTAACATGGCTAGTTCAGCGATTTTGTAAAAAATAACCATGTGTTGGATGCGAGAAGCACTTTGCTGGATTGTGGCGAGCAGGGCAAGGCAGGATCACTGTGTTTTATGGCCTTGTGGGAACTGGGCCCTGGCAGTTACATCTCTGTGGCTTTATCTTCATGACACCAAAACATTTGGCTGAAGAGGGAAAAAGATGGGCCAATCTTCCAGATGTTTTGTCTACCTGGCAGCAAATATCAAGATGTTTCCTGTGCAAGGTCACAACTGCAAACCTGAGACGGCACGAGGCTGGGAAGAGGGTGACATGTTAAGAAATGTGCTGGCCCAGAGTCAGAAGGCCAGAGGGGAAGGGAGTTTTACATTTACTAAGCACCTACTGTTTACCAGGCCCTGAGCTAAGCATTTCAATATCACATTTCTCTGTGTTTTCAGATGAGAAAAATGAAGCTGGTACTGTGTTCCTAAGGTCACAGAGCAACTAAACGTTCAGGGAATGATTCACTTCCAGGTGTGACTTTCAGACCTTCCTAAAGCAGCTTTTACTAGTTTGACCTGGAATAAGGGATGCGACCTCACTGAGCCTCAGTTTCCTCATGTGCAAACTGAGGGTCCTCAGTCCTGCTCTGCCTACCCGTGGGAGGATCAAACAAAACACCCAGTGAACACACTGGGCAAGTCAAAGAGAATTCCACTGCTGCAGAGAGTGGTTTCTCTTTCTGGGGTACTTGAAGCCTGGCCCCTGTATTAGTTTGCTTTCATACTGCTGATAAACACCTACCCAAGACTGGGTAATTTATAAAGAAAAGAGGTTTAATGGACTCACAGTTCCATGTGGCTGGGGAGACCTCACAATCATGGCAGAAGCCAAAAGGCACGTCTTACATGGTGACAGGCAAGAGAGAATGAGAGCCAAACAAAATGGGAAACTTCTTTAAAAAAACCATCAGATCTCGCAAAATTTATTCACTACCACGAGAACAGTATGGGGGAAGCTGCCCTATGATTCAGTTATCTCCCACTGGGTCCCTCCTGCAACATGTGGGAATTATGGGAGCTACAACCCCATATGAGATTTGGGGGGGGGACACAGCCAAACCCTATCAGCCCCAGATACAAGTATGTGATAAATGATTCATCAGTGGATTGAGCTGGATGGCCTGGCGTCTTGTCCTCCAAACCTCTGGATGCTCGGATGAGTGTGTGTGCCCTTCCTTCAGATGGCTGGGCTACTCCTAAGTACAAACGCTGGCACACACTTCATGGAAGGAGCCAACCAGAACCTTTGCCTCTAAACTTCCCACCTGTCTCCAGAATAACTAGGCTCCCTTAAGTCTCTACAGTTCACTCACCTGGATTGAGGACTGGCTAAAATGTGTAAATCTCCCTGGAAGAGAAGGTCCCTCCCTTGCAGAGAGCTCTGCTCCTCAGCAGTGCAATGCTGGGTCCTCCTTGGCCATATCAAGCACATTTGGACCAGGCTTTGGTGAGTTTCCTAGCTGGAAGGGGTGTCACTCGCCAAGAGCAGCTCCAGGGATGGATGCAAAGGAGGGAGAATGAGGTTAAGCCCTGAAGCCTGAAAGGGCCAAAGATACCAAAGGTCTACAGTGTGAGGCTGGCCTGTGCCTCAGCCCAGAACCTAGGCCAGCTGGGGAGAGCCCCAAGACAAAGTTGGAGCAGGGCTTTGGAAATCCACCTCATCATATGCCCAATCTCATCGAATGCCTTGCCCCAGCCCCTTGCACCCTAAGCCCCAGCCACATGGGCCTCTTTTCTGTCCTTTGACCATGCCAAGCTCTTCCCACCTCAAGGCCTCACACGCTCTGTTCCCTCTTGCTGGAGTGCTCCTGTATTCTCACAAGGCAGGCTTTGCCTGTTATTCAGGCCTCAGCCTAAATGCCACCTCTTCAGAGAGGCCCTTCCGACTCCCAAACCATAGCATGGCCTTCCAATTGTTTCCGTGCATAACATTTGCTGTAATTCGGAACTATGTATTTATTTGTTGATTGTTTGTTGCCCTAAGCGGAGTAGACAAGCTCCCATGAAGATGGAAATCTCACCTCTTCGATCATTGCTCTATATCTAGCACCTAGAAATGAGCCTGGCACATAGTAGGTGCTCGACCAACGTTGATTGAAGGAAAGAGAGGAGAGAAGAAGGAAAAAGGGAGGAATAGGAGGGGAAAGAAACCAGGCAAGGTGAACTGCAGACCAGCTTCTGAGAGCCAGCAGAGACAGATACATTCCATCTGTAGAGTTCCTTTTCTGGCAGATTCTTGGACATCTCCTCATACCTGAATGGAGTAATGAGGTCTTACCACGTGTGTCCCATCTGGTTTCTCTGGGAAAACTCCACTGGGTAACCTGTTGAGCCCCACTCTGTGCCAGGCGGGCACAATCTGAAGCATTTTGTGGTACTTATCCAATAGAAAAGCCACACCCAGTGGCCTCTTTGCTGGGAAGCTAGAGATAGGCAGAGGCCAGAAACACAGGTGGGGATTAGAGAACAGATATCCCAACTGGCCCCTAGGACATTCACACCTGCCATACATATATATATATGTATGTATGTATCTCAATCACTAGCTCTCACTTTCTGACTCATTCATCATCTCTCAATAAGAATTCATCTACATTGGTTCATTCAGGGGTTAAAACAACAGGGTCAAAATAACAGGGTCTGAATTCCCTGGTCCCATCTCTGCATGAAGAGATTCTAAAGCCTAGGAAACTTCTGCCCTGATCCTATCCGGGTTGGTGCAATGGAGAAAGATAGTTTTGTCCCCCTTGAATAGAAAAGGGAAAAGCCACACCTCCCTGGAGACCACGTGGTAAAGCGGAGACCCCAGGGGGCAGATAGCAAAGGGATCCTGTGGGGATAACTTATACACCCAAAGTAAACTCCAGCAGGCCGGAAAGCAAAGCCAGCCCCAAATGTCAAGAAAGTAAGAGCCCTTATTTGGTCCAGAACTTAATCCACTTGCCCAAAAAGCTGCAGGTTCTGCGAAGAAAACATCTCTCAAATTAATCTGAAGCTTCACACTATCACCTGGCTCCAAGGAGCTGGTGGAATAACAGTCTCAGGATTTGAGCAAGGTGGGATTTACAGACACTGTTCTGGGCTGGGGAACCAGTACTTCCTTCATTACTAAATATCCCTTCTGCAGCCACCTCCTGACAATGTCCACAGGGGACTCTTGACACCAGAGAGTCCACACTCTTGCCACAGGGGCCCCCAGGTCCATAGCCTAGCCAGGGAGAGGGTGCCCAATACCCTGTTCCTGTCCAGGGTGGGCAAGGCAGCCTCTCCCCATTGTCCCCCAACTCCTGCCGTAGCAGAAGGTGGCAGCTTTGCAGAGCCTCCCACGTCGCAGTCCAGGAGGGGAACGTGAAGGGGCTTGTGTCTGTGTGGTTTGTTATCCAGACCTAATTAGTGGCTGGGTCTGTGTCGGAGAGATGGGCCTGCGGCCACGGCGAAGACTGCAGGCAGCGAACAAGGACAGAGGTTGTTAAAATGCTCCTGCCGAGCTCCGGAGCCTGCACTGTGTCCACGCGCCTCAAAGACATGGTAATGCAAAAGGGACTCACAGCAGATTTCCTGCCCAGCACATGTTAACTGAACTCTGGGTAACGCCACCCTAGAGACACACAGCAGCAGCTTGCGGTCAGCCAAAAGCCAAAGGAAGGAAGGAAGAACCGGGGCATCCTAACCGTGCCACTGTCCACCTTAAGGTTAGAGGTTTCCCACCTAGCCCCATCATATTTGTGACTCTGGAATTGAAGTTGATTTGTCCAGCACATACTAATTGCCAACTGTGGGCATTGCTAGGAGCAGCTTCTAGGAATACACAGGGGATTACGACGGAGTCAGGCAGACAGGAGTTCAAATCTTAGTGACACCCATCACTTGCTCACTCCACTGGGTACCTTCACCTCATTAGGGCTCAGATTCCTTATCTGGAAAGTGGGAATAATTAGACTCACCTTAGAATTAAATGAGCTCAGAAAAGGGCTTAATAAACAATTGCTGTTACCGTCACAATAAGTAAGAATGGGACCAGATCCCTGCCTCTGAGATGCTCTTTGCCCATGTGGGAGGTCAGTGGCTCAGTGCCTGTGGAGCCAACAGAAACCTAGAGTAAAACAGGGCTGGTGAGAGAAACAAATTTGAAAAACAATTGGCCCTCCAAGTCTGTCTTTTGTTTACTCCTGAAAATAAAAACATAGGTAAACAAGATATTTCGCTTTTCCTTCTTAACTTTACTGGGAGAAAAACAGTACCAGCAGGATGGTAACTGGCCCTGGCCCAGGGGATGATTACAAGGAGGGGTGGGGACTGAGGCATATGTGAATGTAGGAAGAGAAGCTGGAAATCCAAAATTTCATATAAAATGTCCCAATTTTTTAATGTTGGCTGATTCAACTTAAAAAAACAAATTAAACTTAAAATTACATTGATGAAGGTGGGGAAGGAGTCATAACCTAGAAATAGAGTTTAGAAGGAGAATTCCTTGAATTCTAAGCAAAGAGGTTAGGTTCGTCTTCACAAGAGTGAGCCATCAAAAGATTTGAGGGCTGGGCGCCGTGGCTCAAGCCTGTAATCCTAGCACTTTCAGAGAACGAGGCAGGTGGATCACCTGAGGTCAGGAGTTCAAGAACAACCAGCCAACATAGGGAAACCCCATCTCTAATAATACAAAAATTAGTGGGGCATGATGGCACACGCCTGTAGTCCCAGCTACTTGGGAAGTGGAGGATTGCTTGTACCTGGTGGCAGAGGTTGCAGCGAGCTGAGATCGTACCACTGCATTCCAGCCTAGGCAACAGCGTGAGACTTCATCAAAGAAAGAAAAAAGAAAGAAAGCAAGAGAAAGTAAAAGAAAGAAAGAAAGAGAGAGAGACAAAAAAAGAAACAAAGACAGAAAGAAAGAAAGAAAGAAAGAAAGAAAGAAAGAAAGACAGAAAGAAAGAAAGAAAGAAAAAGAAGAAAGGAGAAGAAGAGAAGGGAAAGTATGAAAA
>CAUYQU010000381.1:0-22363 GCA_963574635.1 Cheracebus regulus
AAGTCACCAACTGGTCAATGATAAGTGCTTTGATTTTCTTTTCCATTATTTATAAAAGCTAGGCATACCAGGTATAGAATTGAATAAGACATTATATCTTTTCAAAGCTGGGTCAATGATATTGCAGAAGAAGATGAAGCACAGAGTAATACTGTAAGGCAGGGGCAATGGGAGTGAGAGGAGACGGCAGTAGGAATGGTAGGAATGCTAGCTGGATATCAGGCTTGTGCTCAGTTACAAGTGCTGCCAGGGAAACACATCAGGTGTCTAATAATATAGCAAAATGCATTATTAATTAGAAGCAGCAAGATGAGCTGTAATCCTGTCAAGCAGTCAAATTACCAAGCAGATTTGCCCACCTCTTTCTTTACACGATTCCTTTTAAAGTATAAATTTCAAACTAAGTATATTTCTAGGTTTGACATGTTCCTTACTTGTATTGAAAACTTTCCTTTCCTTATTAAGAATGAAAGTTCTCTAATGAAGGATGTTTACCATTACAAATGTTGCTTATTTACTATCACAACATTCTCTGCATTGTTCTTATTTGTTCATTTATCTCTCCTCTTTTCTAATGTCTAAGCACATTGAGGGTTTGAACCATATTTTATTTGCCTACTGCATATAGCCTGCAACTAGCCCAATACATCATATCTATTAAGTATTTAATGAAACGTTAAGGAACCAATGAATAAATTTGAGCTTGATAAATTGAAACACACTGGATCTGTGAATATTGTTTAACATCTAAGGCTGATACTCCTTTCAGTCTACTTTACTACATATTCCATTTTGTTTTCTCTTGTATCCTTACTATTGCTTTCATCCATTTTGGTTCTTGCAAGCCATTACTTTCTAAAATGTGTTCTCTTTTAGTAACTGTCCTTTTAGGAAGACAGTTATCTATCAGGACAATTATCTACCAGGTACTGTGGTCTGGGCATGCACGTCCATCAGCTTGCTGAATTCATGCAGCACCCCTGCAGGGCAGGTTCTGTTTTCACCCTGTTACCAGATTTTCGTTTGTGTGTTTGAATCTTGCCACTCAGCCACAGGCCCATATAAACCAAAGTTCCTACTTGTTGGATTTCATTACTCTCCTCCTCTATACAGGGATAAGAATGCCCTCCTATTAGGACTGTTTGGAGGCTCAAGTTAAATAATGTGTGCCAATATTCTTCATGATCTATGAGGACTTCATTGTTTTGGGGAGGCACTCTGTCCATAAAGTGCTAAAATTTGAAAATGACTCTGGGCAAGTCCTTTTTATAAACATATTTGTTTATACTTAGATGAATTATGTAAGCCCAAAGTGGCCAGTTCTTCATTTTAAGCAAGATCATAGGACAAGGCAATAGTGGTAGGTGCCAGATACTGAGTAGTGTCTTCAGAAACTGGCAACTGCTGCTGCCTCTGTGGCTGGCAGATAAAAGCCACATCAGATGAGTAAGATGCTGCTTGTCAAAATGAAATAAAATGAGCTCATGATTTTCTAGTTTATTTTCTCTAAATTCTTTGGCCATACATTCCAGATCCTTTCAGTAGTTTTCTTTCACTTTTGGTGTTTCTAAGGATATTTCTTGCTATTGCTCACATCTTTTCCTCCTCAAACTGAAGGTGGAGAAGCCAGTTGGTACTGAGTGCCCACAGCCCTGACCCTGGATCTTCTCTGCTTACTTTTTATCCAAGACATCAGTGACATGCTGGGATACTGCATGGTTTGAACCATGGCCTTCAACCTCTTGACAGGTGGTGGTTTGGCTCCTTTACCTTTGCCTCTTTTCTCTTTAATAAATATGTAACTGAGTACCCAATATGTGCTTTTCACTTCCTGGCTTAAGCAACATATTTGCTAATTAAAGAGAAAGTGTTCCATTTGCATATTGAAACTGGGCATCACATCAGTTTCCAGGTAATTCTTCTAAGACCTAAGCATCATTGATGTTTTAAAGTAATTTATGTAAGTTTATTAGCAGCAGAAACTAGAGATAGGTATAAGAGAAAACATCCATATTAAATTAGTTTGTATAGGTGATGGCATTTTAAATTTGAACATATAGTTATTTATATTAGATCACTGTACATTTATCTTACATTTACTGTGTTTGTGGAAGGCAGTACTTATAATAGTTAAGGTATTGGAATTACGAAATCTTCGGTTCTAGCCAACGATCATTAAAGAAGCTATTTATTCAAGTCTTTAGCCCATTTTGAAATCAGGCTATTAGGTTTTATTTGCTATTCAGTTGCAGGAGTTATATCAATCCCTTATGAGATATATGGTTTGTAAATATTTTTGATAATTCTCTAGGTTACCTTTTCACTCTGTTTATTATTTGCTTTGCTTTGCAGAGATTGGTAGTTTTTTAAGTTGAATTGTAAATATCATTAGAAGCTTACAATGGGAATTTAAGAGTCATTAATATGTTATGTTTTCTCCTAAGATTGGATCACTTGAGTTTCCACTTTCTGTTGTGCAGTTTCCTGATAAGATCTTGTCTACTTTGGCTTTTGCTGCCTGTGCTTTTGGTGTCATATCCATAAAATAATTGTCAGGATCAATGTCATGAAGCTTTTCCCTACATTTTCTTCTTGGGGTTTTGCAGTTTTAAGCCTTACGTTTAAGTCTTTAGTCTATTTTGAGTTGATTTTTTTCATTGGTATAAGATTGGGGTCCAATTTCATTATTTTGCATGTGAATATTCAGCTTTTCCATCACCACCATTTGTTGAAGGGATCATTCTGTCTCCATTTTGTGTCCTTGGCACCTGTATCAGAGATCAGTTGACCATATATACATTGATTTCTTTCTTGGCTCTGTATTCTGTTTCATTGTTTAGATGTCTGTCTTAATTCTAGTATAATACTCTGAAGAAGACATGCAAATTACCAACAGGTGTATGGAAAGTTGTTCGATGTTATCGATCATCAAGGAAATACAAACCA
Organism: Cheracebus regulus; assembly: GCA_963574635.1. Classification (NCBI taxonomy): domain Eukaryota; kingdom Metazoa; phylum Chordata; class Mammalia; order Primates; family Pitheciidae; genus Cheracebus; species Cheracebus regulus. The sequence goes on from CAUYQU010000381.1 coordinate 2,947, forward strand.
AAACCACAATAAAATCACCTTATACCTGCTAGGATGGCTAATATATACATAAACAACACAAGTATTGTTGGGGATGTGAATAAATGAGAACCCTTGTATGTGTATACTGTTGGTGGGAATGCTTATATGTGTATACTGTTGGTGGGAATGCCTTTACATGTATACTGTTGCTTGGAATACTTGTACCTGTAAACTGTTGGTCCTGCTGATATGGAAAAGAGTATGAAAGTTCCTTAAAAATTAAAAACAGAGCTATCATATGATTCAGCAACTTTACTTCTGGGCATTTATCCAAAAGAATTAAAATTAGGATCTCAAAGAGATAATAGCACTCCCACATTTTTGCAGCATTATTTACAAGAGCTAACATGTGGAAATGTCTATGTGGATAAATGGATAAAGGAAATGTACACATACCATGGAATATTATTCATCCTTAATAAAAAAGAAAGTAGCTGGGCGTGGTGGCTCATGTCTATCATCCCAGCACTTTGTGAGGCCGAGGTGGGTGGGTCACTTGAGCTCAGGAGTTTGAGCCTGGGTGACATGGTGAAACCCCATCCCTACAAAAAGTACAAAAATTAGCTGGGCATGGTGGTGCCTGCCTCTAGTCCCAGCTTCTTGGGAGGCTGAGGTGGGTGCGAGGATCACTGGAGCCAGTGAAGTTGAGGCTACAGAGAGCCAAGATTGCAGCATTTCACTCTATCCAGGGTGACAGAGTGAGTCTCTGTCTCAAAAAAAAGAAGAAGAAGAAAAAGAAGAAGACCTGTAATATTTGACACCATGGATGGATGAATCTCAAGGACACTATGCTAAGTGAAATAAACCAGTCACAGAAGAAGAAGAAATACTGCATGATTCTACTTATATGCTGTATCTAAAATAGTCAAACCCATAGAAGCAAATAATGGCAGAGTGGCTTCCAAAGGCTGTGGGGGGAGGGAAATGGGGAGTAGCTAATCAGTATGTATAAAACTGCAGTTATGCAAAAGAATAATTTCTAAAGATCTATCATACAACATCGTACCTATAGTTAACAATACTGTATTGTACATGTAAGAAATCTGCTAAGAGAGTAGTGCTCATGTTAAGTAACACACACACACATACACACACACACACACACACTCTCACACTGGTTAACTTCTAAAGGATCAGATTCCTCCTTCTTGATCAGAGCTGTCAAGAAGAGAGGAGGATATGAACTACATAGAGAGGGCCCCTCTGACTTCTTTCTCCAATGTGTCCTCACTTATACCTGCCACTCTCTACCCTTTTATTTTATTTTCGTTCTTTATAGCACTTATCATAATTGATGTGACTTTCTTTAGTTGAGTACCCCTTTTGTTATTGCAATTTACACTCCAAGAGGGCAAACATTTGCTTGGCTTGTTGGTGAATCCCATCTCTGATAACCATGTCATCATACAGTAGATGCTCAATAACTATTTGTTGAATGAATGAATGAAACTTTGGATCAACCTTGATGAATGCTTAGCTCAACACCTTCTACATAGTAAAATGTCATAAATGATCATTATGATTACTATAAATATCATGAGGAGTTTACAGTGAGAATTGAAGATTCGTTAATTGATTATATTCTTTCCTAAGCTTTGACTGAGTCCTTTGGATTTCCACTTTCTGCTCTGCACAGTCTCCCTGTAAAATCTCATCTGGTTGGTGCCCTGGTCATGCCAACAGTTCCCAGATCTGCACTTCTGGTCTCTACCTCTCTCTGGAGTCCCACTTATGGCATGGTGGCACCTCACACTCAACATGCCCTCTGAATCCATCTCATCACTCTGAGCTCCTTCGCTCAGTTAATGGCACCTGTTCTTACCCTGCTGCTTCAGCTAGAAACTTTGGATCAACCTTGATGTCTCCCTCCTTGATGAACTCATAATTTATCTTTCAGAAATGTTTCTCTTTTCCTCATTTTTCTAGCTCAGACTAACATTGTCTCTCATTTGGGCTTTGGTGATAACTCATAATACAGTTAAATTATACTGAACACAGAATCAGGGCTTTATATGCATTTTTTCTATAAAGAAGCCTATGAAGTAAGTGTGATTAGTGCTATTTTTCTATATTATTTTACTAATGAAGAAAAAACAAGGTTCAGTGAGTTTAAGCAGTTTTCTTAAATTCTCACAGCTGCTGTGTTAAAGCCAGGCTTTGAACTTAGATCTATCTGATTTCAAAGCCTCTATCTTTTTCTAAATCTTTCTAATTGCTAAAAGATTCTCCCTTCTCCAGCTCTTGTTCCAATTCACACTGCTTTCCCCTTTCCCTTGAGTGATGTTTTAATTATTCTTCAAGATTCATCTCAAACATCACCTCTTCTTTTTCCAAATTCCACTGGGTAGAGAGGTAGATGCTTCTGCTGGGATTCCACAGCAGTCTTTACGCAGGTCTACCTTGACTACTGTTATTTTGTATTTTAATTATCAGCTTACGTGCTCTTGAGAGCAGAAATACCACCTAATTAATGTTTGTGTGTGCAATATCTATATTCAGTAGGAGCTGGGTAGATTGTTATAAGGAATACTTTTATAAATACTACTTCTTGAGGAGTTTAATACTTGGTCTTTAATTTTTATAGAAATCTTTTTTCTACTACAATTTATAATTGTCAGTTTAGAACACCTGATTTTTAAACAAAGCCTCATTTTAGTTTTTTATAGGCAGCATAGGGAGATTTTTACAAGCAGCCCCTTTCTATTTGTTCCCCAAGTCCTAGTCAGTACCTGATAACCTCTAGTTTCTCTGCTATCTTTGTTCACTGAGCCTTGATATTTTCCTGTGCTCCCTGTATTTCTGCATTCTATTTTTCCAGGTTTTGCTTTCTGCTAGGCAATGGCTAAAGTATTAGCACTAGTGTTTCACTTCTTATGGCGTAGATTTTGATGTAAGTTTTCACCTATGACAAGTGGTGAAAACTGCAGCTCTACATATGGTGAAGATATTTTTGGGCAGTGGGGTCTTACTATTTTCTTCAAATTACAACCTTCTATGTCTTCGAAGACAGCTTATGTATCTCCTTTTCATAGTAAGTCTTCCAAAATTCATAAAAAGTTTCTTGCAATTGATGAAATCATGGTGTGGCTGATGAATTACAAATAGAGAAGTGTTTATATCTGCCAAGATGCTTGAATTTGGAATTGTACAAATCTCTATCACTATCTTTTTTTTGGAGAAGATAAGATTTTATTTGTATGCAGGGATAAAGAAGGCTTATCTTGTACATTTCCAGAGTCTGGAAGTATATATCAAAAATTTTTTACAAATCATAAATATATTCAGGTTCTCATCTTGGAAGTCAAAGAATATGATTTTAACTCAAAAATATTGAAGTACTAAGGATAAAACAAATATGTCAAAATGCATTAATATGAATGTAGGCTTGTAGCCATTTGATAGCTATCATTTAAAATTGTTTTAATGAAATAAATAATTTTTTTTTGAGACAGAGTTTTGCTCTTGTGGCCTAGGCTGGAGTGCAATGGCATGATCTTGACTCACTGCAAACGCTGCCTCCTGAGTTTAAGCAATTCTCCTGCCTCAGCCTCCCAAAGTAGCTAGGATCACAGGTACCCACCACCACACCCAGCAATTTTTTTTTGTATTTTTAGTTGAGACAGGGTTTCACCATGTCGGCTAGGCTGGTCTTGAACGCATAACCTTAGGTGATCCTCCCAAAGTGCTGGGGTGTGAGCCACCATTGGCCTGCCAAGTTAAAATATTTAATAACTTAAAAAATCCCCTTAGAAAAATTGGCAATATTTATATTATTAAGTTAAAATAATCTGAAACTATTTTAACTATTCATAAAATGAAGCACTACTTCCATACAGTATTCTTTGACAGACAGCACTTAAGTGCAGATACAATTTAACTTCTCCAAGTCAAATACTTCACAAGAACTCTTATAATTAGGGGTAAATGCAAAATATAATAAATAGATCATTATTTACCTCCTCATGAAAACTTTAATTTTTGGAGAACTTGCTCTTCAAAATGAATCCAAGTTACAGAAAAGAAAATGATGAACACATTTGTAATGGAATGTAACAAAACATGCATAGCACGAGGCTTACACAATCACCTCATCTTACTTTATTTTACAGATGAGGAAACAGAAGCCTGCTGGTCCTAAAGGTACAAGAACATCAGGTGAATGAACAGATGCTAATCCAATTGCTTTGTACCTCAATCCAAAGCTTTTTGTTTCGTGACCCCACATGGCATCTTCTTTGCCCACCATGATGTGGAGGTGATGAGAGAGCAGGGCATAAAGATTGTATTTAGGAGGTAAAATCAGAATAGTAAGCAAAACTGAAAACTCCAGACTTACTCTGTTTTGGAGTACAAATATCCATCTATTCAAAGGGAAAAATAAGTAGTAAAGAATGCTAAATTATTTTCATATCATTTACTAGTTATGTCTGTATTAGGCTGATTTAGTATAATTTGAATGAGAAAAACCCAAGGTGCTCTGAAAGTGCTTGAAGCATGTATATTGTGGCCATGCATGCCGTTTTCATGCTGCTGATAAAGACATACCTGACACTGGGCATTTTACAAAGGAAATAGGTTTATTGGACTTACAGTTCCACGTGACTGGGGAGGCCTTACAATCATGGTGAAAGGTGGAAAGTGGAAGGTGAAAGGCACGTCTCACATGGTGGCAGCAAGAAAGAGAATGAGAGCCAAGAGAAGCAGGTTTCCCCTTATCAAACCATCAGATCTTGTGACACTTATTCACTACTAGGAGAAGGTATAGGGGAAACCGCCTCCATGATTCAATTATCTCCCACCAGGTCCCTCCCAGGACACATGGGCATTATGGGAGTACAATTCAAGATGAGATTTGGGTGGGGGCACAGAGCCAAACCATATGTGTAACATTTCCTACTTGCCCATACATTTATGAGTGAGTGAGTGTGTGTGTGTGTGTGTGTGTGTGTGTGTGTGTGTGTGTGTGTGTGTGTATAAATACTAAATCACTGATGGAGTGAGATAAGAGAATTTGAAATACAGAAATATTTTTTTTTCTGGCTGATAGTGGCTAGATATCATCAAGTTTAGATATCTAAGACTTCAACCTGTATTTTTATACTGGTATTTTTAAGATAAAATAAATAAAACCAAGTGGCTTAAATAAAATTGGACTACTGTGGTAACATCTTCCACAACTAACAACAGTTCACCTTAATCAATTATATACTTTTTAATGAAAATATTCTCTTGTACAGCTAATTCTCTTTCTTGAAAATGAATACCCCAATATTTATTGTGTGGAATATCACAAGATTAAGAATAATGGTAGTTTACTTTCAATATGGACAACATGACTATAATAATCCTTTTGCTTCTTAGTAGAAATTCTAGTTAATATTCTTTTTCATATCATATAGATTTATAAGCATTTCAAATTAGTAATGACATTTCAGTTGAATTTGAGACCCAGGAAACATTTTTCATAGTAGAACTAAATATCTTGAACAAAAATTTTCTACATTTAATTCTTTGAAAAAATAATTTTAAGTATTTTAGGTATTCTTTTTTCATCAAATGTATAGAATATTTATCCATTTGTACAGAACATTTATCCTGTGCTATATGCTGAATAAAGTGAAACAGATGTGTTTTTCCTCTAAAAATATTCTGACAAATGCTAAGAATCTTCTACGATAGTGATGCAAAAAGCAGTCTTTCTGCAATTGATGGAAGTATTAAATGGAAGTAACTGAACATTTAGAAGCTCAGCTTTAAGAAATTATTTTGAAAAAAAATTTGATAAACACATTTATTCACATACTAATTCAACTCACCTTCCTGACTTTAGAATAGAGGACCAAGGACTCTTTTGGTTAGAAAAGGAATTACAAGTTGTTAAAAAAAATCAAGAGAAAATTGAACATATTTGTTAATAATGAAAACAACCAATATTATCACTGTTTAAATCCTGCTCTCCCTTCAACCAGCCAACCATACTGACTAACTTATACATTGTCCTGTCCCTGTTTAGCTTGTGTTGTTGCACTCTCCCATATCAATGGTATTTAGTAGAACTGATCTTTGTATAGTCTTTCTATGCATTGTATAGAAGATTTATTCAGTTGTTAAAATTCAGGCCATAATGATCTATTTTTTATATATGTGTTATCCTGAAATTTTATACGTTTTACGAAATCCAGGAATTGCTTTTTAAAAGTTGGCATTACTACGTTACAGAGTAAAGGAGATGTGACACTAGGTTTATCTGTTTCTCATTGGTGATGAACTGACTCATTTATTTACTCATTCACTCATTCATTTATTTTTTTGAGTGTCATATGTTCCATGTCCTCTACCTAGCAGTGAGGATATAATGTAAAATAAGATATGGCTCTAGTCTTAAGAAATGTGTATTCTTCTGTTACCCTTTGGCCTCCACAGCAGTGAACAGTATTACCCAGTGCTCCAAGAATCTTAATGATACCCTATTTTCTCCCACCCTGTGTAAATCATACACTTTCTAACACTTTATACATATTATTGCCAAAGTTTAAATACAGTGAAGATACAAATGCAAAGTTTAAATACAGTGAAGTTTAAATACTGTAAAGAATATTAATATTTTATTATCACAAAACTTCTACATCTTATAATGATAGGATAGTCTAAGGCTTCTTTCAATAGCTTTATTGAGATATCATTGATATATAAAAATAGTATGTATTTAAGATGTACAAGTTGATGTTTACATATATATATGTGTGTGTATATATATATATATATATATATATATGGTGACATGACCATCGCAATCCAGTTAATTAACATATCTATCTATCACTCCACATAGTTACCATTTGTGTGTGTGCATGTGTGTGTTGAGAAGATTTAAAATCTGTTTTCTTAGCAAATTTCAAGTATACAATATGGTATTGTTGACTGTTGTCACCATGCTGTACATTAGATCTCTAGGACCTACTCATCCTGCATTACCAAAACTTCGTACCCCTTGACCAATGTATCTCCATTTCCCTGTCCCTCCAGCCCCTGGCAACTGCCATCCGATTCTGCTTCCATGAGTTTGACTATTTTAGATTCCACACATAATTCAGATCATGATGTCTTTCTGTGTCTTGCTTACTTGGCTTAAAAAATGTCTTCCAGCTCCATCCATATTGGCACAAATGGCAGAATTTCCTTCTTTTTAAGGCTGAATAATAATCCATTGTGTATGTGTGTATAACTTTTTCCTTATCCACTCAACTGCTGAAGGACATGTAGTTTGTGTCTAGATCTTGGCTGTTAATAATGCAGCCGTGAACACAGGAGTAAAGATATTTTTTTGAGATGTTGTTTTCATTTTTTTTGGATAAATACAAGGAAGTGAGATTACTGGATCATATGGTAGTTAAATTTTTTGAGGAACCTCTGTGCTGGTTTCCACAATCTTTGAAGGCTTTTCTTGGAGCTAGAACACCAGCTTCGACAGTGAATGGTGTGGGAAGGGCTAGTTTAAGGGAGCAAGTGGGAGTGCCAGAGATTGTTGCTGATTTACCAACATCTGAACATGTGATCTTAGAAGAGTGATTGTTGTGGCAAAGTTCTGCTTTGAATATATGTCATAGCATTACATTTACAAAATCAGAGGCAAGGCAAGAGAATATCACAAAAATACCCTTCAGATATTGAACTCAGTAATTTAAAAGTACTTTTCAACAATTCACTAGGAGGAAATTTTTTTTTTAAAGTACTAAATGTAGTCAGGATTTTGAAGCTGGAAAGTAAATAAGGTATTGTCTATTTTAATCACCTCATTTTAAAGGTGAGAAAACTGAGAAGCAGGGAAAATAAGTAATTTGTGTAATATTCTATAGTTTACCTAGACCTAAAGAAATTTATATAGCTAACCTGGGAAATCCAGAACTGAAACCCAACTTTCTTAAAAATGCATTCAGTATTCTTTCCATCGTACAGAATCAAAGTGTATTTAAATTATACCAGTGATGCTTCTTTGTTTATTTGCTTATTTATTTATTTATTATTTGCTAGTTTTCTTTCTTTCTTTTTTTTTTTTTTCGGTTTCAGAGCTGGAAGCAAGATGGTTTAGTGACTTAGGCCTTCTTAGCACCTATGCTATGATTGACTGTGTAGTTACTCACGTTGCTCATCTTTTAAAAGTGGAAAGCACTATAGAAAGACACCTGTGATTTCGTGAACTACAGAAGCATCTGACTGACCAAATTTCAGATTTCAAATTACCACTTCTTGGTACCAATAAAATGTAATGACTCATGGAATAAATAATTCAGTGGTAAACCAATTAGTGAATCACTAGAATTACAGAGAAAACTTTGCTTCCTCACAAGGGTGAAATGAGTCTATTTTAAGCCACTTTTCAAAATCAAGAGAAAACATGCATATTTAAAAATGATTCCAATAGGGAAAAATCATTTTTGAATGTTTTCTTCCTTCAGGAATACAAGACTTGAAATTTCTGATTTGTTCCCTTTTAAGTATAAAATGTAACAGATCAAATTTTACACTTGTAAATATTATGATGAGCTTCTGATTATGGATGTTGAATCTGGACTCTATTAATATTTTAAAGTGATAGGATGGTAATAGCCAATGAATGTGTTAAATTGTCTACACTTTCCGGGAAAACTATAAATAAAAAAAATATATTCTCACTGTTATAACAACTTAGGACTTTTGAAATTTGTACTAGAAAATATTTTTGTTTTGCCTTTGAAAAAAATCATGTAAGTCTTCAGTTGATATTTGGCTTTATTGATTTCCAAGACAACAGTGGGTTCACATTGTTAGGAAAAAAATCTCAAAATATAGAAACCACATTTTACATCCTTATAGCAATGTAAATGCAAGCACAAATGAAGAAATTCATATAATTTTTAAGAGCTTAGAATCATCAGAAATGTTATACATGTAGAAGATACATGTGATAAAGAAGTTTGGTTATGAACAAAATAGCAGAAAAATTTTATAGATAAAATGTCTCTCAAGGACATATCTTTTTGATATTTCTCATGGTATAATACAATTGATTGTATTATGAATAGCATTTGTCTATAAATTCAAGTTATTAAGAGTACTCTATAGAACATATTTATGCTAGAAACACAATTCATATAATGAATTTTTAAAGAACTAAGTCGTATGACAGTGAATTTTATTAATAAAGGAAATATCCATTAATTGACTACTACAGTAAAAACTTTATAATGTTTGTGTAATTAAAAAGCGCTCTCCTTTTCATTATATATTAATTGAACTATATAGGTATGCTGTAAATTTTGTTATTCATGTTATAAAGATTCTAGATTCCATCGCTTTTGGCATCTGTTTCTTTTTAGGAACTCAAAATTAATTTATAGTTTGATTTCTGTTCTATTTGTACTGTGTTCCTGATTTTGTGTGTTTCTAAATTAAAAGATCAAACCCACCACTTTCAATATACTGTTTTCTGTTTAAACTTTTGAGTTGCAGTCAGGAACCGTTGTTGGACTGCGTAGTTTTCAAAAGTTTTTGGTACATTTCTGACTTTAGAAATCTGGGATAGGAATCCCTTTCCATATGCATATAGACTATTTTTTGAGCGTCTTCAAAACATGTTTCAGTGGGTTCCTGAATGTTCCTGATGATAGTCTCTCTTGTCGAACTGTCAATGTTAATCTGAAAAGTGAAATTACATGTGCAGCATAAGTAAGCATTGTTGAAAAAATGCATATATAATAGAAAGACTTAATTTATTTCCTGCTCTCCTTTTCAGTGGAATAGGGTAATTTTCTTTGTAGGTTTATTGGCATCTAGGAAGATATATAAAAAATAAGCATTGTGCTTTTAAAAGTAAATATCTGCTTCCACATCCAAGAGGAACAAAAAATAAAATTATAAGGCTAGAGATGAAGGAAGTGTCTGAAACCATGGCTTGTTCTGGAGGATGTAAGTGGTTTTTTTAGTAGCAGTCTACAAACCAGGACGTTTATAAGACAAACGTCTCATTTTAAAAAAAGAGAAGTTGGTGCTATTTTAAAATTTATCTTCCTTTAATAGTCACAAATGTTGATTTAACTGAATATGCTCTGAAATGGGAAGAAAATGAAGAGAATTGGATAAATAGAGGAGAGAAATGGCTATTTCAATAAACCAAGTATTTTCCAGACAAGAGTTTTGGGGAATGTGTCAATAACATAGGCTTGCCCTGCATGATAGAAATCTCATACACTGTCCTCTCTGTTCCCTTACAGGACTTTTGAGTTCTTATTGCCCAACAACACAGGAATCTCACATGTCTCTTCATGGTATGTACAGTTCCTGCTGGCAAGACCAGTGCTTTTGCCACAGACTCCTTTTTTCTTTTAAGTTTACTAGAAAATAAGGTAATTTAATAGGGAGAAGCTTTGGAGCCAGTAGATCTAATTTTGAATCCTAACTTTACCACATAATGGCTGTGTAACACTGGACAAGTTCTCAGAGTCTCAGGTTTGTTATCTGTAAAATAAGATCAGCAATACTGAATTTATGGCATTTTAGGAGATACTGGTTGTAAAGTGCCCGGCACTTATGGATGCTTGGCAGATATTCGTGCCCTTGCAGGGATGAACTGATTTCCATTCCTGTCATTGTCAGGTAGTTACCTCTCTAGGAGACTGTGGCTGGATGTAAATCTTATAAAGCTTCTTTGCCATAGAAACTCGGCTCCACTGTGAGGCAATTTTCTTATAGGTTTCACATGCCATCCAGAATTTAATATTCTCATCACTGTGCTCCGTTTTTAAATATGCTGCATAGATGGCTGGACCATCTAAAAGTGGAGGAGAAATCAGTTTATTTTCATGGGTCAAACTCACCAAAAAATCTAAGCAATGCAGTTTAAAAAAAAGTCTGATTAAAAACTCACAAATTATTTAACAAGTAAATATTTTACATCTATCTCTATATATCAGTTTTCATGTCTATCACACACTTAGAGCTAACATTTGAAGCGTCTTTTGACAATGCTGATCACTGGTGAGGTCATCCCTTTATTATGAGTCACTCAGAGCAAAACGTCCACCTGTGTAGATGGGTCTAGGACAGATAGGACAGGAGACATTAGAAGAACCCAGGAAAATGACTTTAAGCTGCTCAGGGGGACAGGGCTCTCATCATGAAGCTGAGGTGAAAAACCTGTGATCACATACCAAATGGTAGGATAAGAGCAGGGCTCCAAATGTAAACTTCTTGGTCAAGGTTGGGAGAAAAATATCCAAGCCATGTAAGAGTGATACTCTAATCAGTTTGCACACCCTGGAGTGTTTCTCAATGTCCAATCAGAGCAGAACACAAATAGATGAAAAATTTAACTTCATATTCATGGTTTGTGGTTCAAGCCAGATATAAGGGAGCAGGCAATGAATAAAAATTCAAATGGGATGCTAGAAACTATCTCAGAATCTAGTACAGGATAGGGATTATGTGCAGTGTAACCATCAAATGACACTTGATGCCAGAGGTTCTTATCTCCAGTTCTGAACTTAAACGGCCTTTCTGAGGCACCTAGATAAGGATAAACATAGGAGGAGCTTTTCCAATTGAGGCATTACTTTATATTTGAAGAAGATTTGTGAGTAGAGCTCTCACAAATATAACAAATTAATTGGAGTCTTTGGGAGGACAAAGTATTCTCAAGGTTCAAGATATTAAATTTTGGGGGGACTACAAAGTCTCTTGGTATATCTGAGGAATTGGGTTGCTAAATGAGAAAACAATAATGTAACTTTCAATTGATGTTACTAGAAATGTTTTTGTAGGCACACTGAATAACGACCACTTAGAGACTGTTAGCATAGGATATTTTATTTACCAGAAGGTGTACATAATTTAGTACAACTTGATGAATTTGGAGATAAGTATACACTCAAGAAACCATCACCACAATCAATGCCATAAATATATCTATCACTTCCAAAAGCATAGGATTTTGATTAACAGTATCTTGGTCAATATCATTTACTGTTATGAGAAATAATAGTAGCCAGATGGAATGGAAACGATGAATAAGATCATATTTTCCTGGATCTTCATCTAAGAGATCATATCAAGTTTTCTAGCACTAGAAAGCCAGGCTCCTTCACAGCTTGGCTTTGTTAGCAGTGATAAAGGAACAAAGATAACAAAGTATTTTGTCTTCAAGAAAAAGAATGCAAATAGAAGTAGATCTCTTCTAAGGAGGCATTGGAGTTGGGGAAACCTGAATATAAATATTGTATCCTAGAAATACTCAAACTTGGAACATGGCATTATTATTATCATGTGAGCAAATGCAGCCTTCAGGACATTGTGTGGGAGATGGTTCAACAAGGATATAACATGAGATGAGTTAAGAGGACAGATGAGGTGGAGGCATTATATAAATGTAACATAGAAAATGATATAGATTAGATATTCCTATCCAATGTGAAGGGAATATATTTTGGATTTCAAACAAGAAGTTTATTTTCACACTGCAGTGACTCTAAGTTGTGTCTTGTGTCAATAGGCACAGAAAGGTGGGAATAGAAAACACTGATGCAGGAATTGGTACTCCTATTAGAGAGATAGCTGAATGGTGGGCAAACCAAAAAACAAACAAATGAACAAATAAATCAGAACAAAAGGCTATTTGTGGCTTAACAAGTAAAGTTGGAAGCCAGTATTTAGTTTGTACTTAGCTATGGAACAGAAAAAAATGAGATGCCAGATAAAAATCTATGGATCATAGAATGACAGTCAGTCACACAGTCTACTTGGATGGGTTGAGTGGATGAGTAGGTAGGGGCAGGAAAATGATATGGAGACCAATATTAGATTCCAAGCTAGTATTCTAAATTTGTGTTTATATTTATGTTTAACCTAATTGTACAGTAAAGTGTGTATAGATTATTATTTTAGAACCAACTGTATCTGTATCTAGTTTCTTTAATTTTCTTCCTGACAGACGGGAAGAAGTATCCTTGCTTCTTTTTGGCTGGCCAGATGGTTCTACAGTTCTTGATATACCGAAGTCTTTTGCTAATGAAGCCATACATGCATTGCTTTGTCTGTCTGTCTGACTGTCTGTCTATCTATCTTTTTTTCTGTCTTCACAATCTATTTCCTCGATCTATCTCTCCACACATAAATACACTGATTATAGATCCAAAGTTGTAATATGCTATATATACTGCATTGATATATGGTATTCTATATATACTGCTTAGATATATAGTATTCTATATATACTATTAAATATGATATATTTCAGATACTTGATGTGGCAGATTGTAGGATTATTCCTCAGTTATTTCCTGACCTTTGTGTAGGGGGATTGTGCTTCCATGTCCTGTTTATATCAAGATTGAGCGTTGAACTTGTGTTAGGCAATGAAATACATGCCGAAGTGCCATGGACATGTTCAAGCAGAAGGTTTAAGAACCATCATGTGGTTCTATTTCTCATGTCTCACAGCTACTGAAAGAAGAGCATATGCTAGAAAAGAGCTGCTCCTTTAGCCTGAAGGTTGGAATGAATGCATGGAATAGAGCTGGAGCTGACCCTAGCTATTGTGTATCATGAAAAAGAAGTGAATCTTTATTACTGTAAATCACTAGGATTTTATGTCATTTGTTACTGTGTGATAACTAACAAAAGCTGAACTAGACTACTTGAGCCTGTCTGATATTTCAGATATAATTCTAGTGTACAGAATGAGTAGACTCATATGAATGACATATTTTACAGAATTCTGTCTTCATCAGGCTAATTTTTGTCTCAATATGCTGCAAGTTACTCAAGCTAGCGGCTGACAATGCATTTGTGTAAAAGTGTTCCAGTAATCTTAGTAACTATTAAAGTCACAACTGAATTGCTCAGTTTAGAATTTCTATTGATTCACACAACAAGTGAATTACAAGGTGGAAAAGCCTTTTCTAAATCAGGCAATGTAGGCTTTCTTACATTAAATGATACTACATTTATTGATACATTATCTTACATTAAATGATACTAATGTATCATATTGATACATTATCTTACATTAAATGATACTACATTTAATTTCTGGAATTAAATGATACTAATTCCAGAACACTTATGCTCAAGAGATTCTGCTTGAGCAGTGAATAAGGGATAAACAACAGAATTGCTCATTTAAATTGGGAGGATGAAAGAAATGGCTTATGTCACACATAGTGTATACTTTTTCCTTAAAGAGTGAGAGTGGTGCCTGGGGGAATCGCTAGCCTGTTCTTCTAAAACTAGTCACTAAAATTAGTATTTCTATGACACACAAGGTGACACATGCCAGTGTTCTTGATGCAGAAGGGAAACGTGGGCTTTCTCATGGCTGAGTCAGTACAGTGGCCCATCTATTCCAGAATGATATTTTTCTGTAAGACTTCAAGGCTTACATCAGGCAGGAAATCCCAAAGGTGTGTTATGTCGTGACACCATTAGAAATGCCTCTAAACCAATTTTAAATCCATTTTATTTTCAATCTGTACCACTGGGGATCATGCATTTCATAATTCTACAATAATCTATTTGGAGTTTTACAGTGAATTTTCAGTTTCATTAAAATTCTCTGTTATGGCTTCTATGATGTTAATTTCTGATTTTTCTCCTACCTTATCATTGTTATTAATAATATTATTAATAATATAAACACAGCTTAAAGAACTGTGGGCCATTTTTAATGCAGAAAACTTTTAGTAAAGCAATAAGCCCTGTTAACAATTTGGTATATTTCCTTTATTCTTTTAATCCTTTTTTCATGACTAATTGCCTACCTAGCTAGAATTCATTCATCTATACAAACACAGATACACACTGCAATGATCTTATAGGCATTATAATATGAAAGCAATTGTGTATCATTCTTATTCTTTCATAGTTAATAGCACATAGCAAACACTTTCTCCTTTCCACTTTAAATGATCGTATAATAGTCTATTGATGGGTGAGGCCAAAATATATTTAGCCTCCCGATTGTTACTGAAATTTAGATTGTTTCCCCTTTTCTTGGTTAAAAGTTATCCTACATTGAATATTTTGGCTTATAAATCTTTGAATATCTATTTTCTTAGAGAAAATAATTGATTTAAAGTAGTATAATTTTTAGATTGAAGATGTAATGGTTTTTGGAGACTCTTGATACATATTGTAAAATTGCTTTCAGAAGGATTTCATTATTTTTCATTCCCAATGGCAGTATCAGTGTTGACTTACTCCACCCTCACCAATCTAATGTGGTGAAATCAATAACTTGTAATTGTTCAAATATGCATTTTTAAAATATTAATGATTAAACAGTTTTTCTTTTTTACTGACCATTTCTTTTTTCCCTGTGAATTCTAAATCTTTCGTCTATGTTTTCTTTGCATTGCTAGTATCTCTTTATACACTAAAGACACTATCTCTGTTATATTTATTGCATTATCTTCTGTTCTCCTTTTACATATTATTTTTGTTTATGATTTTTTAGACATATTTGTAAACCATCGAATCTGAAGAAGCCTCGATTCATCTATCTGATCCTGCTTTCAATTTTCTGTCATTTTATTAGAGAAAACCCTTTAAAACAAAAATCTAACCACAACCCTTACCCCTCAACATTTCCCATTGCCCCAGTGACAGAGGTCAGCCCTCTTTGCTGTGGTTTCCTTCCATTATCCTCCCATTCACCTGAGAACTCTTAGAGGATTAGGACCGCAGCTTATTCATCTTCATGTACCCAGTGCCTCAACACTGCCTGCTACAGAACACACAAATGTCAGTTTGCAGGAACTGAACACACAAATGTCAGTTTGCGGGTACACACAAATGCCAGTTTGCGGGTACTGAACACACAAATGTCAGTTTGCAGGAGCTGAACACACAAATGTCATTTTGCGGGTACTGAACACACAAATGCCAGTTTGCGGGTACTGAACACACAAATGCCAGTTTGCGGGTACTGAACACACAAATGCCAGTTTGCGGGTACTGAACACACAAATGTCAGTTTGCGGGAACTGAACACACAAATGCCAGTTTGCGGGTACTGAACACACAAATGTCAGTTTGGGCTTTTGGATCCCTCATGTTTTTGTGTTTTAAAATGACTCTTTATGGCTCTTGAAAAGTGAAGAAGCAGATCCTAATTATTCAACTTCTAGGAAGCACTAAAGACCACAGGATAACATCTGATATGCTATTACTTTTTGCTTTTCTGAAAGCAATACCAAAAAAAAATGTACTCATGTAACAGTGATGTCTACACCAGGCCAGGTTTTTTTCCCTTTGCAAGGTGAAGAAGTGCGTGAGAAGTTAAAGAAGACAAAAAGTACTAAGTGGAAAGGATAGAGGCAAGGCAGTGCAGGTCATATGAGGGTTGATGAAGGCAACCATGGCAACAGTGGTAGGTAGCCGAGATTGGAATAAGTGATAGTGTAGGAAGCTGCCACTCACGCCGAGCAGCAAAGGAGCTTGCACAGATGAAAAAAGCTAAGAGAATGACTCTTCCTTTGGGATCAGGATGTACATAAGGGAGTAACCATTAATAATTTCTATTGCTGCTTTGCACCATGATGCTGGTGAAGATGCACCAGCCCACACAGATGGATCATGATGTGGAGCAGCCTTCACTGTCTTCAGCAGTATGGCAACCCTACACGAATTAACTGGCATTTCTAAGGTTGTCTGCATGGGATTGTGATAATTTAGAAAAGGTAGAAAATAGTACATTCAAGGATGATTTTGATCAAAAGATTGAAGCAAACTCTGCGATTCAGAGCACTTGCTTCTCTGGAATGGCTTAATGTCTGCTCTGTGCGTGTGTTGGTGCAACCTGAACAAGCCAGAGAAAAATATACAACTGTGGTTTTGCATTTGAAATAATAGCTTCAAATTTTAAACAGACACTCAACACTGCCCAGTTATCGAGTGATCCTTCCATAGTATTATGGCTCTCTCAATCTGCAGAAACAGTTTCATACCTTCTCCCTTGTTACGTTAAAACATACTAACACATCCTCTCCTCAGCAATCTGTGGAGACCTTGCCTCAAACTTCACTGAGAGCACATATTAATCAGATATTCACTGTCTTCTCTCCAGCAAATAACCAGAGTACTTCCATCTGTATTCTTTTATAACCTCCTTCCCAGGAGGCAAGTTTCCCTGTTCTTTTTCGGGATGGCCAAACAATTTTTTTCTGGTTCTCTCCTGCTTTTGCTTTTTCCATCACTTTGCATTCCTCTATTGTTCTTATAATCATCTCCACTCTCTTCTGTGTCATCAGTTTCTTCCTCATGAATAGTTGCCATCATCATACAAGTATATTGCTGTATTTCCCAAATATAACTAGTAACAATGACTGACTCGAACTCCCGCTGTTGACCTCATTTTTGCTTTCAGTTGCTGCTCTTTTCTCTGCAGACCTCCACAGCAAAACTTATGTAAATGAATCCCTATCCTATGTCTCACTTCTGTTTCTACCTGTCTCCACTACGCCCATGAGACTCCTCTTGTTGAGGCACTGTTGACTTTCATATTGCTATGTCTAGAGGTCACTGTTCCTCGCCTCACCTGATTTCTCAGCGTCTTGACAATTTGCAGCTTCTTTCCTGAAACACTCCCTTCTTTGGCTTCTGTGATAATGTGCTATTTTGGTCATTCTTACTTCACTTTTGCTCCTTTTCCATCCACTTCGCTGACCTCTCTGCTTACCTGAACTTGGAAGTAGTACACACCTAAATTTCATCTCTGGGTGTGTTTTCCTCTATCTGAACTCTGCCTGTCAGTGGTCTCATAGCCCTATGACTTTTGTTAGCATTTATTTGCAAATCCGCCCCCACCCCCTTGTCTTCCTCACTGAGTTCCAATTTTACCTGAATTATTGCAGCAGCCTTCTAGCTAGTCTCTCTACTTTACTTCCTCAGGAGAGAATCGGGGGATCTTTTAAAAGTACATTTAATCTTGTTACTTTGCAATTTAAGGTTATTCATGTGGCCGATGGGGCCCTATGCTTCTGTCATGTTGAGCTTCTTTTGATTATGTGAACACACTTCCTCACTCACCTCTCAGGGCCTTTTAAACATGGTTTTCCTCTGCTTGGGCCACTCTGCCTACAGACCCCAGCATGGCTGCTTCTCATCATTCAGCTCTTTGCTCAAAGTTTACCCCTTCTGACAGTTCTTCTCTAAGTATCCAGTTGAATTACACTCTTGTGCCTGCCTTTCTTTGTCATATCACCTGGTTTTATTTTCTTCAAAGCACTTCTTACCTTGTAGAGTTATTTATTCATCTACTTGTTTGCTTGCTTGTCTGTCTCCTCCCTCTAGAGGGAGCACAGTAGCTGAGCACATTGCTTGTGCCTGTTTTACCCCAGTGTCCCTGGTGCTGCGAACCTCTGCCAGACACAAGGCAGGATTGAATGAGTCATCCAAGGCAGTTAGTGGTGGTTTTACTAACTTTCTTGTTATTTATATGAAACATAATGTACTCAAATATCAATGGGCAATCCCTATTCTCAACTTTTGTGATTTAATCAATAAATGTAAGTATGAATCTTCTAGCTCAATTTTTTCTGGCATTATAGATTTTGATTTTTTTTTCAGTCCTTGGATTTTAGGTGATTGTAGTTCCCCATGTTATTTCAGATGCATTTTTTTTTTGTATCTTTTCTAGTTCTACCATATCTCTACTGATGTTAAACCGTCAGAAATACCCGCAGGATTTTTTTTTTCCAGTTTTCATCCTAGCAATGCCTGAAACTTTAACCATATTTTTGGGTGTAGTGCCATAGTTTGGATCAACATCATTCGAATAAAAAATCTTGGGGAGAGAGATCCAAGGTGGCTGATCACTAGCAGCTCAGGATTGCAGCTCCCAGTGAAGGTGCAGAGAGCGAGTGGACGCCACACTTTCAGACGAATTTTTGTTGCCTACAGACCAGGACATTCCCAGTGGTGGAGCCCTTCGGGTCGCCAGTGCGACCCTTTTGCCTGGCGCAGCTGTTTTGCCGGTGCCTTGGCCCGGCGGCTCTTGATGCGGAGTAGACAGGACTGGGCCTCCTTCTGGATGATGTTTGGAGCTCTGGGAAGGCAGAGCTGTCCATTCAGCTGATTGAAGAAGGGACTGAAGAGGGAAGCCAGACCAGAGACCCCTGGGTAGAAAAGCATCACGAATCTCAACACCGCTGTGAAAATTGCATAGATTCTGGAGCAGGGAAACAACAAGTTGGACGTCCACTCAGAGACCTAATTTGAAAGTTGATAATTACAAAGACGACAGGTGGATAAAACCACAAAGATGAGAAGAAGCCAGAGTAAAAAAAACTGAGAACACTCAAAATCAGAATGTCTCTCCTTCTACAGCAGATGGTAGTTCCTCATCAGCAACAGAACAAGGCCTGAT